>CM043698.1:88780000-88850000 GCA_023935145.1 Bretschneidera sinensis
AGGTATATTTAGATTAATTTGTTAAAAATTTAACGTATTAGACTTAGATTAAATTATTTATTATATATTTTAAAACTTAATTCATACGTGGATCAATTGAAATTCGAATTATAATCTGATTATCGGATTGCTTAACGAATATTTAAAAAATACTTAAAAATATATATATCAATATAAATAAAAAATTACATTTCTTTTAAATATTTAATCTTTTTACAAATACATGCGTTCTAAATAAGTCACATAACATATTTGAAGAGTATTAACTTATGACATATATGTATTTTTATATTATAAACACAAAACATATATACATAAAACAAGATTTTAAGTAATTTTTCTTTAAAAAAATAATTTTAATCTACATTTAAAGTATAACACAAATAATATCATAATACAAAGACTAGTAACGGCGTGTTAAAATGAATTATAATGGTTTGGGTAAGAGAATAAAGCAAGATTAAACTTTTCTTAAAGTTTTCAACCAGAAAAAATTCTTTAATCTCCACTATAATACAAAGACTACTAATGGGAGTTAAAATGAATTTTGATGGAGCTTCTCAGGGTAATCTGGGCCTCGCGGGGGCTGGGGATTTGATTAAAACAGTAACAGGCACTTGGGTAGCTGGTTTTACTTTGGGGTTGGGGATCTACACCACCGCTGGACTGGAGGGGTTGTGGCTGGGCCTAATCATGGCGTGGGAGATAGGGTGCCGGTCGGGTCATTTGTGAGGTGGATGCTTTGGTGGTGTTGCATCTCCTTAATTCGAAAATTGCTGAACTAGGCCCCAATGGTGCTTTGCTCCTTTATTGTCAGCAGCTTATGATGCGAAATCGGTCTGTGTGCTGAGGCAGAGCCCTCACGAGAGTAATTTTTGTGCAGACTTTCTAGCGACTGGCTGCCGAGTCTCATCCTGATAATCATGTTCTGCTGCATTCTCTCAAAGGCTTGGAGGGGCTGTTAATGGCGGATGCCATAGGAGTAGCTTATCCTCGTGGGGTTATTTTGGCCTGAGTTTTTTTTTTTTTTTTGCCTATTTTGGTGCCTGGTTTTTCTTCTTCTTCTCATTTCCTAAAAACAAAAATACTACATATTATATAACATTAAAAATTGGATCAGTTTATTTGGATAAAGATAAATTTAAATTTGATTTGTGTGTTAAATGTATTAATGGAAGTCAAAATCGGATTAGTGTATACATCGTATTTTGTGCCCTTTGATAATTAACAATAATTCACTTTCTTGTTTTTCGATAGATATAATGGTTCGTCTAGGTGATCAAGATACATTTTTTGAAAAGTTAAGTTATTTTCTATGGCTAAGGATGATTTAATGGAAGAATAAAATTCACAAAAATGGATTAAAGAGAGGGAAAATGTCAATTTTCACGTTTTCAGGGTCTATCTTTCGAGCTTCTTAATTTTTTATCCAGAAATCTTTAGAACCTCCTCTTCTCCAGATTAATAGAATTTTTAATTAGCTTTCCAATGATATATTTTGGGAATTTTTTTGAAAAGAGAAGTATGAAAATTTATTTGTTTACCAAAACAGCTTTCAAACTGACCAGTTTTAATGTATGGGCCCTCATTTAAAATTCGTGATCAATTTACATCTCAAACCACTTGGTCTTGAAGACTCTTGGAGCTTTTCATAAAGTCCAAGAACATTCCCAAACTCGTCTGAATGAGTGAGAACGACCCGTTTGAATTTGAAGTTCAAAATATGAAAATTGTCCTAATCCATTCGAGTTTGTGTTTTGGAAGTTGCCTAAATTGAGAGAATTCTTCTCTAAGTCGACCACAACTGATTCCCAACCATGATAGGACTTCCCTAGTTTATAAATACTCCTTTTAGAGACCTTTTGAGGATCCTTTGGGTCTTCTTCCAATGTCTTAGTTGCAATCTCGTTTTTGGGAGCGAATTAAAAGAAAAAGAGTGCTAAATAGTGAATTTTGTGTAAGAAACCTTAATTCTTGAGCTTAAACCCTAACTTTAAGATCCATTCTTCTACATAAAACATATCAATTTTAATTAAAGTATATCACTTGAAATCAACGTGAAGGAATTTAATTGAATTTGAATTTAAAGGAACATGCTTTGATAGGATTTGATGCATGATTATTTGATTTATGATATTTTTAGGTTAAATATGATGATTTAAGTTAGTCTAATTTCTATTTTAATGCATTATCCCATGTTTGGTTGTTTAGATTAGGATCTTGTATGTTAAACTCTAATTCGTTATAGCTTGTATAATGTTTTATTTGCTCCATATGTCTCTACTTATTTATCCTTGATCACATGCTTGATTTGACATGAAATACTTCATATTGATATTGTATGATAAAATTGTTGACCTATTTTATCTTCACATGTTTTGCCTCTTTATGCCAGAGTCTTGATAGATATCATGCCTATACTTGCATATGGAGATTATATGTGATTTTGTTGTTATAATTTAAAGAGATTTGGTGACTTTACGTGCACTATTGATGTGAATGGTTACCCTTTTTTATTTATTATTTTACTGCTCATGGATGGAATCATATTATATATAATTGCAATGGATGAATGGTTTACTTTTATGTACTCGTGGATGATTTACTTTTATTATTTTTTTATAAGCTATTGGGTTTGTAACGTCATGGTTAGGCGATTTTTATTAATTTTCCTTTATCGCTTTCTTAGAAAAATGTAATATTAGAGCAGAATGTTTTGGCCACTATTTCCCTTGTAATCGTAATTTATTGCTTTTCTAGATTGATATAATTTTAGAGTAGACTGATTTGGATCGTTATTTCCCTTGTAATCGCACTTAATTTTCCGCGCACTTTTATTTGGCTTTATTTACTATGGATGGATGATATCTTGCTTGGTGCTTTATTGCTTTCCATAATTGCCATGATATTTGACAAATCAGAACAAATTAATTTATTAATTTAATTAAAATAAATCCATTGACTTGTAAGAGTATGGGGTAGGCCCATTGAGGCCTAGGCATACTTAGAACGCTCATCTGTGATCTTCTTAATGTGTACGTAATCTCTGGAGGTTTATCAGCATAGAAAACACATGGGAAATTAAAAAAAAAAATTTGTGCCAATAAACTTTTACTATAAAATCCTTCGAATTCATTAGGATGAGAAATCATTCACCATATAAGGTTAGGGCTTATACCTCAATTAAGATTTCGGTTAGAGCTTTGGAGATAGGTTCACAATCCATTTAAATGTCCGGTCTCTAAGCGTATCTACACGAGCAACACGAAGTAGAGATCTCCAATTAAGGTGGCCAAAAATCAAGAGTGCTAGCTCTTTGGGAATTTTCGGTTTCTTTGGCTTGTGGAAAGAGAGTTTAAGATCTAATTTTAATCTCTAATAATGAACATTAGGGTTTTCATAAAATAGAAGCCTTAAATATAGAACATTTACTCCTAAAGGTTCTAGGATTTTTAGAATTACAATTAAACCACTAGTTTAATTTAATTCCTAGAAATTTCTCAATTCACCCCTTAATTTATCTATTATTACAAGTTCTCTATTATGAGTGACCCTTTAAGTTCAATATTGCACTGGTAATAGGTCATAATTATTACGTGTCAATTGAATGATGTCCAATTAATTAAAACTCCTTCTAATTGGTTTTAATTAAAACCCCTTTTAATTCTCTATTTAATGAAAAATAGTTAAATACTATTAATTCTCACATCACGCAATGCCCCTGATTAAGCTTAAGGTATGGAATTACTGCCAAACCTTAATTATTTATTCACATGTATCTCGATTTCAAGTTCATAATTTAAATGGTGAAATTAGAATCTCTTTTCTAATTCCCACCCTACATTGGTTAAGGAATTTCCAAGTTATGACTTAATTAGATCACATAGGGCATTTTATCTCTTTTACTAAGAATGATGGATTGTCAATTTATTATACACTCTCATACCTCCATGCATAAGTGGTCATATCCAATACCTTTATGTAACCCATGATTAGAACCACATTTAAGTAGCATCAAAGCATGATGACCTATATGCAAGGCTTCCATGGTTCCTCAGGTCTAAGGATCACTTGCACAACTATAACATAAAAACTCCTATTGATAGCTAGTAAAATGTCCATTTAGGTGTTCTTAAGCCGAGTGTGTTCGATGTACTTGTTCTCTAACAAGTACCTACATAATTTGTTTTAATATCTCATACACTAATGACCATGAGATCAAACACCCTTATCTACTTGAGGAAACATAGCATGTACTAATCTATCCGGATTCACTAATCCCCTTCTTAGTGATCCTATGATTAGGAACATTTATGAAGAAAGCTTAAGGAATTACATCTCATTATCATGATATTATCCTGATCCTTATTTACATTACTTCTATCTATGGGTTTTATCATGTAAACTCATTTAATGGTTGCAATTAAAACATGACAAATATTATTATTGTCATACTTAATAATATTGTTAATAAATTAATAAGATTAATTACAAGTAATATGCTTAGATATCGAATTCTTTTAACTTGTAGAGCATACTATTATCAATGTCATACTTGCACTAAAGCCAATTGCCCATACATCTCATGCCCATATTCTCAAAATGGAGATCGAACTTTTACTAAAAAAATTGCCTTAGTGAATTTGCTATGTTATTTGGTGATTAAACTCTTTCTATCTTTACATTGTCTCTTCTAATTATCTCTCTAGCAAAATGGAATAGTCACAAGATGTGTTTGTATTTTTTATGAGACCATGGTTCCTACGCTGGTGCCATTGCTATCACAATATCAGGATACTGGATTTACAATGTTAGGAACCACTCCAAGCTCAGTGATGAACTTCTTTATCCAAACAACTTTCTTCATAGCTTCAAATGCAATAATATATTTAGCCTCTGTGGTCAAATCCGCAATGGTTTCTTGCTTGGAACTCTTCTAACTCACTACTCCACCATTCAGGGTGAACATATATCCAAACAATGATTTATTGTCATCTTTGTCAGATTGAAAACTAGAGTCTGTGAAGCCCTCACATTTCAAATATATCCCTCAATATATGAGGAACAAATCTTTAGTTCTTCCCAATAACTTAAGAATGTTCTACATAGTTATCTAGTGACCCTCATCTGGATTGGATTGATATCTTCTCGTAACACTTAGAGCATATGCAACATTAGATCTTGTACATAACATAGAGTACAAGATGGATCCAATCTACTCATGTGTTCTCTCTCATCAGGTTTCTTTGAAGACATATCTTTTGAGAGAGTAATTCCATAACTCATATTGGAATTTTACATGCTAAACCTCTTTAGCATTTTCTCTATGTACGTGGATTGGATCAAGCCTAGAATCCTTTAAGATGTATAGATCTTGATCCCCAAAACATATGATGTTTCACCTAAATCCTTCATGGAGAAGTTCTTTGATAGCCAAACCTTCATCGATTGCAACATACCTACACAATTCCCAATGACTAGTATGTCATCTACTTAAAGCACTAATAATATCACAGTGCTCCCACTGACCTACTTATACACACATGGTTCATCCTTGTTCTTGATGAAATCAAATGATTTGATTGTCTCATCAAAACGGATGTTCCAACTTCGAGAAGTTTTCTTCAATTCATGAATGGATCTTTAGAGCTTGCATACCTTGTGGTCACTACCACTAGATGTAAATCTCTCTGGCTGTGTCATGTACTCATCTTCCTCAATGTTTCCATTAAGGAATGCAGTCTTTACATTCATTTGTCATATCTCATAGTCATGATATGCAGCTATAGCAAGTAAAATCCTAATAGATTTAAGTATGGATACTAGAGAGAAGATTTCTTCAAAGTATATTCCTTAGCTTTTCTTGAAACCCTTCGCTACTAGCTTTGCCTTATAGGTCTCTACCTTTCCATCTACTCCAATCTTTCTTTCAAATACCTATTTTCAGCCTATAAATACTATACCTCTAGGTGCATTGATCAAAGTTTATACTTTGTTGAAGTACATTGAATCTATTTCGGATTTCATGCCTTTTAGCCACTTCTTTGAATCGATGTTTGACATCGCTTCTTCATAGTTAGTATGTTCCTTATCATCTATAAGATGTACCTCTAGGTCACCATCTATGAGAAATGCAAATCTCTTTGGAGCCTTGAGTATTTTGCTAGATCTACGGATAGGTTGTGTAATAGGAGGATCTATTAATGTTGTTTCCTCTATTTTAACAGTACTAGGTTATGGTTTTTGTGACACTCCATCAAGTTCTATCTTGCTCCCACTGTTCTTTTCTAGCTTATGCTCTTTTTCTAGAAAGGTAACATATTTAAAAATAAACATCTTTTGTTCATGTGGGTAATAGAAATAATATCCTAAACTTTCTTTAGGATATCCTGTTGTGAGTTTTAAATTACTCGCAAGCGCACGAGTCGTTTGCAGTATAGCGTTGTGCAAGTGCGAGGTCGAATCCACAGGGAATTGCGTTGTAAAAGTATATTTTCAATCTAAACTAACTCTATCTTAACCTAGTTCCGAATTTTGAATGATATTGCAAAATAAATATAAACTAAACTAAGTTGATTTAAAAACTAATAATTAAAACACTAAGGTTTCCGAATCCACCCCACCAAAGTTTAAGCATATATGTCCTAAAAAATAGCCTATCAAAAGATTCCATAAATCCAACTATAAGACAAAAAACAAAGAATATCCCAATTAAACCAAAAGCGTCCAATGTATCCGCTCTTAACAAATCACAAAGGAAATCCAATTTAATCGAAAAGCATTCAATGTATCCATTAGATAAAACACAAGGAATATCCAACAGACAATTTAAACTCAATCAATTATAAGATTAACTCAAATAATTGACAGAACATTTATACTAAAAATTGTCAGATTTGTACAAGCAAATCTGAACTACTACGCCAAACAATGGCAGGGCTTCATCTTCAACCTTAGCTGAAGAGTCTAGCCACTCATAACTATAAAACTATAATAAAAAGTGCTAAACATTTAAACTAAAACAACTGAATATAAAGAAATAAATAAACAACTTTACATGGGAGAAATTCCACTCGCTGACGGGCGGCGCTTCCCCTTGTGGTGATAAAGCCTTCGAGATCCACCAGAATGCTAGCGGACGTCTACCGGTAAACACCAAAGTGGCTCAAGAATTGTACATTAAAGATGAAGTGAAGAAGGGCTTATATAGGGAAATATCACAAGTGCAATATGCTTCCAATCCGATGTGGGATACTGTAGATTCCAGTTTTTGCTCTTTGACCTTTGTCTACTAAACCTGCCATAACTTTCTCTAGAAAAATCATTTTATTGATCTGTAAAATTTCCCAGAAAATAGACATCGGGATCTTTCTAAGCATATATGGCTCATCTCGTGGTTCTTCCTGAATCAATACAGTTAAATCCTCAAAAATGGCTGATCTGTCACGGTGAAATCATGCACAGCCTGACCTTTGTCTACTAAAACTGCCATAACTTTCTCTAGAAAAATCATTTTATTGATCCGTAAAATTTCCCAGAAAATAGACATCCGGATCTTTCCAAGCATATATGGCTCATCTTCTGGTTCTTCCTAAATCAATACAGTTTAATCCTCAAAAATGGTTGATCTGCACGAGCAATTCTGCCAATTTAGTGAAACTTCTTTCCAAGCTTGTAAACCTGTAAAACAAGGAAAACAACTCAAAGTAACAAATTCCTGAGCTAACAAATGTAAATTAAAGGGCCAAAATATGCAATATTTGGCACTCATCAAATACCCCCAAACTTACAATTTGCTAGTCCATTAGCAAAACAAAATAATAAAAAAAAACCTAAATGAAAAACAAAGAACATAAAGATAAGTTCATCACTCATGGTATCCAAAAATTTAAGGAGCACACATCACCATGATATTCATTCATGAGCAAGCTTAAAAAAATAAACCCATCTTCGCAATGAATAGAAAAGTTAAAATCTAATTACTTACAAAAGGTAGGTTAAGGCATCACAAGTCTGACACTGTGTAAAGTGAATTAGCATATAGAAATGAAGCTTCCAAGTGACTCCAATGTGTAAGGTCTCCATGTCTCAAGATTCACCAAATTTCCCATCAGAATGAACAAAAATGGCATAGTTTTTATCTTTTTTTTATTTTTTATATAAAAGGCTCTGCTATGTTTAATTCCCTTAAGCTTTCTAATTGACCCATGTAGCGAGTGTTGAGTCAATGACTCCCAAACCAGATGGTTTTAGGGCATTAGGTGTAAAGACACCCCTAAGGACTTCTAACTCGAGTCAAAAAGGCTACGAAATTAAACCGACCTTAATACTACCAAACAAAATTCCACCTTTTGACGTGAACACTCACTGCTTACTGAGGCAAGAGGTCCAGTTACTCAGCGGAAAGTTTATTGATAATGAATTTTTTTTTTTTTTATTATGCTTTTCTATGCCCAAGAGTTCATCCAACAAGTCATCCAGTTTCAATTAAGATAAGGAAAAATACACATTAAAATCACGTGTCATACCTCACATAATTTGTGCTAATGTGCTTGTGTTAGATTAGATCAAACATGTGAATTCTCAAAATGCCTAAATTAAGTAATTAAATTTTAAAAATTTATCACCAGATAATGTGTTCAAAATGTTAAGCTCACCAATGACATCACATCACAGAAAATGTTTAGATCAACCAAAATTTCACGATAACATGAGCATGCATTTATCTCTACGACGAAAAGACAACAAATTAGGACAAAGTGTCTGATGTGTCTCCCATACCCCCAAACTTAAATTATACATTGACCCCAATGTGTGACTAATATGGAAAGAGCTGACCTGAGATATGGAGAACTATCTGGACTGGTATGGCCCATAGCATACCCCAAACTTGAACTGAAGTACGCATTGTCCCTGAAAAATTAAAAAAACTGGAAAACAAAAAATACTGGAAACAAATATTAATCATAAAAATGTGAAATAATAAATAAACAGAAACGATAAGCTGTGGGGTGCCTCCCATGAGCGCTAAGTTTAACGTCTTCAGCCAGACCCAACATTAGTAATCATGTCCAACGAAACACTCTGCCATCTGATCAATAAATGGAAATGAAAAATGATCAGGCCTAGTGGCAGCATTCAATTTACGGTAGCTGATACACACTCTCCAAATTTACTGAACATGAGTTGGAACCAACTCGTCATCCTTATACTGCACTACCGTTAATTCAGCACGTTTGGGCACAACATGAATCTGGCTCACCCACTTGCTATCAGAGATGGGATAAATGATCCCTGCCTCTAACAGCTTAATATCTTCTGCCCTCACAACCTCTTGCATAGCAGGGTTGAGCCTTCTTTGTGGCTCCCTCGATGGCTCAGCATCCTCCTCCAAATGTATCCTGTACGTCACCACCGAGGGGCTGATCCCCTTGATGTCCTCAATGGTCCAGCCTATAGCTTCCTTATGCTCTCTTAAGACGTCCAATAATTTATCCTCTAGAGCATCACCCAGATTTGAAGGTATAATCATAGGCAAACTATCGACTGACCCTAGGAACTTATACTTAAGATTATCTGGTAAAGGCTTAAGTTCCTTCTTGGGGGTTTCAGGTGATAAGATCTCCTCCGTCTTATTGCTCTTCCGAGGAGGAGACTCTAAAATGTCATTTGCTTGCTCAAGTAATTTATCTAAATCTATATCCTCTCCAAATAGAGCAAAGCATGCCTCTAGGGGGTCCTCAGTGCGGGAGTCATCCACAATCTCCTCCGTCTTACTACTCTCCCAAGGAGGAGACTCCAAAATGGCATTTGCTTGCTCAAGTAATTTATCTAAATCCAAATCCTCTCCAAATTGAGCAAAACATGCCTCCAGGGGGTCCTCAGTGCTCGATTCATTCACAGTCTCCTCAAGAATCTCCTCTATCAAGCATACATTTCTCACTTCATCATATTCATGTGGTTGCCTAGTGATATCAAAAATATTCAACTCCACTATCATATTTCCAAAGGAGATCTTCATCACCCCTGTCCTACAATCTATCAGGGCGTTAGCCGTGGCTAAGAATGGTCGCCCTAGAATAACCGATATTTGAATCCCTACATTTTGAACCGGCTCTGTGTCAAACACAATAAAATCCACGGGGAAATAGAACTTATCCACTTTTATCAAAACGTCCTCAACTATTCCCCGTGGTCTTTTCACTGACCTGTCAGTCAATTGAAGTGTAGTGGATGTGGGCTTCAATTCTCCTAACCCGAACTGTAAATAGACTGAGTAGGGTAGAAGATTCACACTGGCCCCTAGATCCAAGAGAGCCCTCTCAATGTGGCTGACTCCTATCGTGCAAGAGATAGTAAGACACCTCGGGTCCTTATACTTGATGGGTAGCTTGCACTGAAGGATTGAGCTGACCTGCTCGGTCAAAAATGCCTTTTTTGGGACATTCGTCCTCCTTTTGATAGTGACCAAGTCCTTTAGAAACTTGGCATATGATGGCATTTGATGGATGGCATCCAAAAATGGGATATTGATTTGGACTTGCTTGAATACCTCCAGAATTTCCTCATACTTCCCTCCTTTCTTCAGCGTCTGTAGTCTCTCGGGGTAAGGCACTCTAGGTACAAATGACCTAGGAGGGTCCTTCTCAGTAGGTGTGGCTGTAGATGGCTCAGCATCTCTCTTCTCCGTGTTGCCACTTCCTTGCCCTTGCTGCATAGCAGGGCTCTCTTCCACTCGATTGTCCACCTGTCTCCCAGACCTCAGTGTGACAATTGACTGTACTTGTTCGGCCCCATGCGTAGGAGTTGATGAACTCTCAACCATATATTGTCCTTTCGGGTTGGGCACAGGCTGACTGGGGAATTTCTCCTTCTCTCTCTCACCCAAGTGACTTGCAATTTGCCCTATTTGACTCTCCAGCTTGGCAATTACTTGGGTGTTTACCACTGTTGCACTCCTCACATCACTCATATTTTGGCTAGTCGCCTTCATGAACTCCTTAAGGGTGTCCTCTAGCGACTGTGAAACTGGCGCTGGTGTTTAAGTGGGTGCGTGGTAAGCAGGTGAAGGTACTGGATGGGCATAACGACCATGATTAGGAATTTGTGGGGCAAATCCAGGAGGATATTGATTTTGAGCATGATGAGGGGCTTCTCCCTGATTCATTTGTTGGTTCTGCCTCCATGAAAAATTTAGGTGGTTCTGCCACCCTGAATTGTACGTCTCGGAGTACAATCCATTTGACTGCCTTCGAAAGTCATTGAAAGCATTTACTTGTTCCATAGGATACTCGGCACAAGCAGGCATTGATGGGAAATTCTATGCTAGATGCATAGGACTAGCACAAATGGAACAACTTTCAACATTGAATGTGTTGGTAGCATTGATGGATTGGCTCACAGTGAGAGCGTCAAACTTCTTAGTAAGGGCATCTAACTTTATCCTCAAATCAGCGTCCTCCCTGACTTCATAGATGCCTCCCTTCTTAGGAGCACGAATGGACTTATCTCGACTGCTTGAAAAATCCCACTGCTGTGAGTTGTCGGACAACTTGTCCAACGCCATATATGCTTCGTCTCCTGTCAGACTCAAGAATGCCCCCCCATTCATAGACTCGATCATGCTACGGTTGGGTTGAGTCAACCCTTGGTAGAAGAATTGAACGAGTCTCCACTTCTCATATCCATGAGGAGGGCATCTGATCAGTAGCTCTTTGAAGCGCTCCCAACCCTCAGAAAATTTTTCATCCTCATCTTGAGTGAAAGAGCTGATCTCCTTTCGGCACTTATTCACTCTAGACATTGGGAAAAACTTATGATAAAATTTGCTAAGCAGGTTTTCCCAAGATGTAATAGACCCGGACGTGTTGGAATCCAACCACGCCCTAGCTCTATCGTGAAGAGAAAAAGGGAAGAGTCGAAGATGGACTGACTCTTCAGAGAAGTTCTGGAATTTGAATGTGGCACAAATGTCTTTGAACTTCTTCACATGGCTATAAGGATTTTCAAGATCTAAGCCATAGAATGAGGGTAAGAGTTGGATGACATGTGGCTTCAAGTCAAAGTGGGTGGCATTGGTCAGTGGCAACACTATGCAAGAGGATGAGTTAGTCGCAACGGGTGCGAACAAGTCCCTAAGGGATGTAGTGGAGTCCACGTTCCAAGCTCTAGGTTGCTCTACATGTTCAGGATGATTTGCGTTCCTATAATTCTCTGCCATCTCAATAGTCTCTCTCTTAACTAGCGCTCTTTTCTGTCTCCTAAGAGTTCTTTCTAAGTCGGGATCTAAATGTATCAGATCCAAGTCCAAGGATCTCCAACCAAGCATACACCAACAGAAAAAGCACTAAAGTAAACTAACCAGCAGAAACTTGCAGAATAAAGTAAAATAACTGCACAAATAGCAAACACACTACTCAAAAAATGAGCCAACAAAAAATTTTAAAATTATATATATATATTTTGGATAACTAACTAGTAGAAAAATAAAATCAATTCAGACCAAAAATTTTCACAAACCAAACAACTCCCCGGCAACGGAACCAAAAACTTGTTGTGAGTTTTAAATTACTTGCAAGCGCACAAGTCGTTTGCAGTATAGCGTTGTGCAAGTGCGAGGTCGAATCCACAGGGAATTGCGTTGTAAAAGTATATTTTCAATCTAAACTAACTCTATCTTAACCTAGTTCCGAATTTTGAATGATATTGCAAAAGAAATATAAACTAAACTAAGTTAATTTAAAAACTAATAATTAAAACACTAAGGTTTTCGAATCCACCCCACCAAAGTTTAAGCATATATGTCCTAAAAAATAGCCTATCAAAAGATTCCATGAATCCAACTATAAGACAAAAGACAAAGAATATCCCAATTAAACCAAAAGCGTTCAATGTATCCGCTCTTAACAAATCACAAAGGAAATCTAATTTAATCGAAAAGCATTCAATGTATCCATCAAATAAAACGCAAGGAATATCCAACAGACAATTTAAACTCAATCAATTATAAGATTAACTCAAATAATTGACAGAACATTTATACTAAAAATTGTCAGATTTGTACAAGCAAATCTGAACTACTACGCCAAACAATGGCGGGGCTTCATCTTCAACCTTAGCTGAAGAGTCTAGCTACTCATAACTATAAAACTATAATAAAAAGTGCTAAACATTTAAACTAAAACAACTGAATATAAAGAAATAAATAAACAACTTTACATGGGAGAAATTCCACTCGCTGACGGGTGGTGCTTCCCCTTGTGGTGACAAAGCCTTCGAGATCCACCAGAATGCTAGCGGACGTCCACCGGTAAACACCAAAGTGGCTCAGGAATTGTACATTAAAGATGAAGTGAAGAAGGGCTTATATAGGGAAATATCACAAGTGCAATATGCTTCCAATCCGATGTGGGGTACTGCAGATTCCAGTTTTTGCTCTTTGACCTTTGTCTACTAAAACTGCCATAACTTTCTCTAGAAAAATCATTTTATTGATCCGTAAAATTCCCCAGAAAATAGACATCGGCATCTTTCCAAGTAAATATGGCTCATCTCGTGGTTCTTCCTGAATCAATATAGTTAAATCCTCAAAAATGGCTGATCTGACACGCTGAAATCATGCACAGCCTGACCTTTGTCTACTAAAACTGCCATAACTTTCTCTAGAAAAATCATTTTATTGATCCGTAAAATTTTCCAGAAAATAGACATCCGGATCTTTCCAAATATATATGGCTCATCTTCTGGTTCTTCCTAAATCAATACAGTTTAATCCTCAAAAATGGCTGATTTGCACGAGCAATTCTGGCAATTTAGTGAAACTTCTTTCTAAGCTTGTAAACCTGTAAAAAAACGAAAACAACTCGAAGTAACAAATTCCTAAGCTAACAAATGTAAATTAAAGGGCTAAAATATGCAATATTTGGCACTCATCATATCCCACAAACCTACATTTTTCAAACCTAGCTTTCAACTTGTCTGTATGTAACCTCTTTTCATAGGCAGGACAACCCCAAATCTTAACATGTTTAAGATTGAGTTTCCTCCCTTTCCATATCTCATATGGAGTCTTAGGTACCACCTTTGAGGGAGCCTTAAACAATAAGTATATGGCGGTTAGGATGACATATCCCCAAAAGGGTATAGGAAGATCAGTATAACTCATCATAAATCATACTATATCTAATAGGGTACAATTCCAAGAAGAGTCCATTGAGAGAGAATCCTATTTTGTTTGAGATAAATGAGAAAATCATCAGATAGGTGTTCACCTCCTCGATCGGATCGAAGAGCTTTAATACATTTCCCAGAGTTGAACTTCTTCAAATATTCAAATCTATACTTCATTATGTACTTATGCCCATACCTAGACTGGTCGTTAGTAAAGCTTATGAAGTAGGAGTCGTCTCCTTTAGCATTGACTATTAGGTCTACACACGTCAGTTTGTATCAACAACAATGCATCCGCGACTATTTTTCTATGTCCATTAAATGAAGATTTAGTCATCTTACCCATGAGACATGCTTCACAAGTAGGATGAGATTAAAAATTTGATAGGTCCTACAATCCATCCTTCACCATCTTGTTTGCACTATCATCATTAATATGACCCCGTCTAAGTGCCACATGTAGGAATGATTTAGATCATTGTCTATTTTCCTTTGTTGTTCATTATGAAATATTTTACCGTCTACTTCTAAATGGTAAAGCTAAAGAATGAATCCCTACACCTAATATAATAACACTTGCTCCATTTTCAATACGAAGGTTAACTTTTCATTTACTTAGTTTGCATCTTTTCAACGCTTGCAAACTAAGAGCATTAAGAATATTTCAACGAAGAACAACTGAGACGTGCCTTCTAAAGGCTTGTCTTTGTATGATCCTTGTAATTTTCCAACATCCATCTTTCTTGGCTTTCAAGGATCTTGCCTTATTGACACATCCATTTGGTTTCAACGGTTTTTTCTTCTTCTTTAAGATATATTTGTCCTTATGCTTAGAAGAAGAAGCCACATTGACAAGCATTATGGGTGTCGTAACTTTCTTTAATTGTTTCCTTTGCAGTCTTCAATATGTTAACAAGTTCTAGAAGCATAGTTTCATTCACGTTCATGTTTTTAGTTCATAACATACTGCCAAAAATGAGTCTAGAATGGATTGCAGAATCAAATCATTACTTAACTCTGTATACATAATAAAAATGACTCGGTCTAACTGCTTGATATAGTTGATCATCTTTAATCCATGCTCATGGATTAATAATCATTTGGGCATATACTAGGCCTAGAAAGGTCTTTAGAGATTTGGAACCTTGCATTTCAACTATGCTTACCACACAACTACTTGTAAATGAAGCAACATCGCATAACAACTTTCCATTGTGTTATGTTGCTTCTAAAGCTCATTAGAGGTAAATGCTAAGATGCAGCGCATAGCCTACATGTCATTTCTCAAAAGCTACATCTTTTTCCAAAACATCTTCAGCAACAGTTATTGGAAGCGATTAATCAAAAAATAAGTTACTTTCTCAGAATTGTGAATGGTTCTCAAATTTCTTAATCAATATAGAAAATTGGACCAGTCAGTATAGTTATCATATATTATTACTAAAATTCTAATTATATTACAACAGAATTCTAATCATTTAATTATTAAAATATTAACTATGATAATTGAGTTGTTTTTGGTTTTGAAATAGATATAAAAAGTAAAAGGAGGTAGAAAAAAAAGATTTAATAATATATTTAAGAGTAATTATTTGAGACAAATAAAAATAAAAAATTTAATATCATGACACAATCACAATATAAGTAACTGTATATAAATTAGATTAGAAGAGGAGTTCCTTTTACAAATCCTCTTTTTGTGGTGATACCCTCGTCTTAAATCCAAATTATTGTCTGCTTCTTTAAGATCTGAAGTTAGAACATCTGACAGCCATGATTCAACACAAGGGTGTAGAACAGGATTTTTAGCTAAGGGAGACGCGACTATCGCCTTCGAACATATCATATAACCTGTTGTCAGTAACTTCATTTAATTGCGATTTTCAAGCATTATCCAAAACACAAACACAAAGATGAATCGGTCGTATTACAGTTAAAAGGTATCCTTCATCAAGGGCCTGTAATGCTGATTGCTTTTATGTACGCGTAAATGAAATAATTCTCTTGATCATTTTCCACACAGAGAGTAGAAATTTTGAAGCTGAAAACAAAAAATTATTAGATTCATTGTTCAGTAAGTAGCCAAACATCTTATATATCAATTGAAAAGAATATATTGAAGAAAAGGAAAGGGCAACCAGCGAAAGAAAGGTTATCCTCAATAATACAAATTTCACACCAGTAATGAATAAGGACTCATTGTTACCCAAGAGGGTGGGAGTGGGTAGGCAAGAGTACGAAATAATGGGGATGAATGCATAGTACAAAAGCCGCTTTCCAGAAAAACTATACCTATTGATAAAAAATACAACTATAAACCGTACATGGAAACTAACACAGTAGCTTGATTTCATCGATATCCACCGCCATATGGCTGTTGAGGATAACCACCGGATCCCATCATGGGATTATAACCGCCAGGCATGGCAGAACCAGAACCCATGCCGGTTTGTGGTTGCATCTGGACTCCTTGCCCCATTCCCGGATTCATTCCCATGCCCATATTCATACCTGTGTTCATCCCCATACCCATTCCCATGCCCATCGGCTGATTCAAGCCTCTGTAACCTCCTATACCCATGCCAGGGCCACCACCCATACCCATGCCAGAACCAAGATCGCCCCCCATGGCGATCATGCCTGCACCAGGACCACCACCCATACCCATACCCATACCCATACCCATACTCATGCCCATGCCCATGCCCATGCCCATGCCCATGCCCATGCCCGAACCCATCATAGGATTTGGTGCAGATCTAAGGGCACCAGCGCCACTACGACCTAAACCAGAACCAGATCCCATAGCTTTACCCATTGTAATAGTAGACGTTACCAGAGTAGCTGAAGGTTTTTCCATCCTCTTTTCCTTCCTATTAATGGCATCAAAATCAACTCCAATGTCCGCTAATGGATTTGTTTTAGCTGCATAAATTAGAAAGAAAAAAGAATAATGTTAAAACTCTCAGACAAGTCTAAAATTCAATCATCAATACCCCCTAATACAATAAGAAACTCAGAAATATGGAAGCACTCACGTCCAGAAATATTGAAATTGACTAGTCCCCTGCTCAATGTATCTGCCCAAACTGCTGACTTGGGCTCAAATTTGTCTTTAGATGTTTGAGGAACTATAGCAAGCGGTCCTGCTGAAGATAGAACAGCTGGTTGTGATGCCATTGAGATACTTGGTCCTGCTTGTGAAAACAAGTTACCTAGGACATCATTGCTATGTTGTGCAGCTGGTCCAATTGGAGTATGCTGTGAAATTTGTGAAGTAACAGGGGCTGCAGAACCCTGTTGTGGAAGGAAGTTCCCACTGTTATACGGCATAGGTGTTCCAGCAGGAGTATGCTGCAAAGTCTTGGCTGGTGCTGAAGAAACTTGTTGTGAGATGAAATTTCCACTGTTAAGTTGTGTAGGTTCGCTTAGATTTTGAGGTTGAGAAGCCATGTATGAAGTTACAGGAATGGTGGAGCTTCCCTGTGAGAGATAGCCCCCACCACTAACCTGTGCAGCTTGTCCAAACGAAGACTGTGAGTTATAGTTGCCAAACATATTAGCATTTGTCTGCGTAGGTAGGGCAGTTGAAGCTGAAAAGGATGGTTGCAAAGACACGGCCTCTGTATATCCAGAGGGTGGGAGCATGTCTGCCAGAATATCAGTTTCCTGGGCAGGAGTTGACTGTTCTTGAGGCAAGAACTGTGACTTGGTTGAAGGAGGTTGAACATTGGAGGCACTGGGTGCGGAGTAAGAAATGGCAGAAAATGAATCCCCAAAGCCGAAGTTATCGGCTGTGTCTGCGTTTGGGGCAGCTGGCTGGAACATGTCAGCATTTTGGTTCATTGATGGCTGGAAGGGAGCTGCAGCATTCTGCTGTTGAGCTGAATCAGCGTCCATAGAAGGGATAGCTTTGAAGGGAGTGTCACCAAACGGATCTTCAAATGACTGCAATGACAACTAATTTTAATCCAACAATGACAATTGACTTCATAAGTGGGGAACATAATAAGCTAACTAGAACCAAAAATAAAGAAATTTTGAAAATGGATGTTCCAAATATATGCCCATTTTCCAAAAAGTGAAGTTAATTTTTATTCACTTCCGAAAATGCCACCTCTTTTTGTTAACTAAACAATCATATTAAATTTCCACCAAGATCCCAAAAGGGTCTTGGTGATTTTGAAATCTAAAGATATTTCCTTACAATTTGCTATATGGGAACGTGGACAAAATTTGTGAGACAGAGTACCTATTCATATTAAATTCGACATATGATAGCTCCAGTTAAGGTACGTGCCTACAAGCATCTACTAGAAACAAACAACAATAACTTAATTACTCATAGGCAGTGTATGATATACCATAGTAAGATAATAATTATCCTGTCCGATGTTCGATACGCTTATAAGAGAAGGATGGATTAAAAGGCAGATAACTAATCTGCCCATCACTGGATGACAAATTTGGCCATGGGGGACTGATTAAAGCCAGCCAAATAGGTTTTTCTTCACTCTCAAGCCCTATTTTACTCATATTGAGTCAATAATTTTCCTTTATGTATTATATATGAAATTAATAAAATGAGATACCCACTAGGCCATTATAAAAGACCATGTGCTGGGACCTTCAACTCAAATATGTTGCTGTGCGTTCAGTTTACAATTTTTTCAATCTTTTTTTTTACGAGTGAAAAAAGACAAGAGTGGTGAGCACATAAGAAGGTAAAACTGACTCTTCTACCACTAGAAAAAGGCAAGAGGATTATTACGAGTGAAGAAAAAAGATAAGCAAGCCACGACCAACCCCAAAACCGAACAAAAGCAAGAATGTACCAGCCATGGAAATCAAGGTACTGACTCTTCCACCACTAGAAATCGTGATATTGAGTGTTTTAAATGCCAAGTCAGGGGTCATAGCAAGCCAATGTTCGAACAAAAGAGTTATGGTATTGCGAGATAATGGTGAAATTGAAACCGAGGGCGAAGAAGATACCGAATCTATGCCACCATTGGAGGATGCTAGTGATGAGGAATACGCTGCCCAAGGAGAATTGTTGATTGCAATGAGAGCTCTAAGTGTGCAAATCAAAGAAGATGATGGAGTGCAGCGAGAAAACATCTTTCATACTAGATGCCACTTGCAAAACAAGGTATGTAGTGTGATTATTGATGGAGGTAGTTGTACTAACGTTGCTAGCACTACAATGGTTGAGAAATTAGGGCTGCCAACAATTAAACATACTCGGCCTTACAAGTTGCAATGGCTCAATGATAGTGGTGAAGTGAGGGTGAACAAACAGGTGTTAGTTTCCTTCCGTATTGGAAAATATGAATATGAAGTTTTGTGTGATGTAGTTCCGATGCAAGCTGGACACTTGTTACTAGGCCGACCATGGTAATTCGATCGGCGTGTTAAGCATGATGGCTTCACTAACAAATATTCGTTTGTAAGAAATCAAAGAATAATCACTCTAGTTCCTTTGACACCAAAGCAGGTTTATGAAGATCAAGTGAGGTTACAAAAAGAGAGTGAGAAAAAGAGAATGAATGAAAATCATAAAGAGAAAATGAGAGAGGTCGGAAAAATTGAGAGAAAATAAGAGAGCTGGTTCAGCCATTGAGAGAAAAACAAATTTCTATGCAAGAACGAGTGAAATAAAAAAAGCGATGATTTTAAATCAGCCAATGATTGTACTTTTATACAAAGAAGCGTTAAACACTAACCAATTTGACTCATCTTTGCCTAGTTCTATTGTTTCTCTTTTACAGGAGTTTGATGATATATTTCCCGAGGAGATTCCACATGGCTTACCTCCTATCCGAGGAATTGAACATCAAATTGATTTCGTGCCCGGTGCTACAACTCCAAACCGACCACCCAATTGAAGCAATCCCGAGGAGACAAATGAGCTACAAAGGCAGGTTAGCGAATTGATGGAAACATGGTACGTAAGAGAAAACATGAACCCGTGGGCCATAGTTCTGCTAACACATCAGCAAAATAGTTTCCATTTGTAAAAACAAAATAATATAACAAAAACATGAGAGACCAAATGGACCAGAGTAAATCGTTACATGTTTGAGGTGAATTTTCAACCCAAACCTAGCCTTGAATGACAACATAGTTTTTCATGTTGGGAAGGCTGAAACTCAGTTACAGTAGGGCGAGATTCAATCCATCCATGTCAATGCTGTTTTTGTAAAGCCTCAATGCTACACATATATCATTAACAACCAGTGAAACCAAATGGCCCTCTATAGAATTTCTAATGCATTCTCATTCTAGTAAGCCTAGAGTAATCAAAAAATAATTAGTAAGATTTTAATTTTGCAGAGAGTTGAAAATATATGCACAGACATGCACACTGCAACATTTATAATTTGTGTAAACACGTCTGACCTGCATGACAAACAAAAATGTGAAACAGGAGTTCCCCTCAAGTATTTCTTAAGCATGCAATGTCTCATAGTGGAGGTAAAAAATGGCTTTTGTTTCTCATTTTTATAGCAAATTAGACATTGACATCAACACCATGTATTGCACTAATTCTGGTCCATGTCAACTTCAGCGCATCTAGCGAAGCAACAGCCATATGCCAGTGCCTTTGTCATAAGACTGCCTAGCAATGACACTCATTGTTTGTAAAAAAAATTACTTCTCTCTAGAACTCTATTTACCTGAGACGGGACCACGTGGATCAAATTCATCAAAAGCCTGAACTTCCTGGTGGGTAGGAGATGCCAAACTGCCGAAACTAGTGGTTGTTTGGCTTGGGTTATTGCTTGCAGAGGTAGAAGAAGCTACGGGAGCAGACATAGCTGAAGGCTCTCCATCCCTTTCATTAAAATGATTATCAGATTTGAGAGCATTATTCCAAGCAACATCTTTGTCAATTTCTATGGTACAAGACTAATACCTTTCACTGTAAACAGGGCTTCGTGATTCAATGACTGCATCTTCATAACTAGGTGGAGAAATGATATTTTGTTCGGAAAATTTTCGTTCAAGCCCCCTACCAATAAGTCCCAAAATAGAGGGAAAAGTTGTTATTTGATCAATAAAGTCCAGATCAGACCCTCAAGGCCCACATAAGTTTGAGAACAGATCTGCTTAAAATTACCTTCCATTCTGAAAATGATCATCAGCTCTGGCACCACTGCCTCTGAAGAAAATATAAAAGGAAACTTGTTAATTATGTTCTCTAAGTCAAGGATATCATTAATACATGATTAAGAAAATAGTACATATAACTTTTTTTATAAAAAATTTAAATGGGCTGATAGAATTTTGTAGGCAAGCATAACACAAAATTAACACGATTCAAAGTAATTGCTTTGAAGTTGAGCTGTTCAATGCAGGTATAGTAGCACAAATCCTTTTTAATCTGAGCTTTTCTATAGATTGTGATTAATTTGCTTAATACTTGAACAACATTGTAGAACCTTGACATAACAAAGCGAAATATGAAGTTCTCTACAGAAAATGTAAACATACCTAGATGATGATTGACCATCATCATCAAAAGCACGGTCTCTATCAGAACTCCTACTTCTTGAGCCATAATCATCAACACTTCTACTCCTTCCTAGGTAGTCATCATCCCTGTACCCATCTCTGCCATAACGTTCTTCATAATCTCTTCCATAATGATCTCCATCGCGACTATTTGAGTCCCCATATCTGCTAGATCGATCATCATCCTTATAGCCATACTCTCTTTCTTTTCCATAACCATTCTGATCTTCATCCCTGCTTCCGTAGCGGCCATCATAACGATCATAATCATATCTGTCACCATATCCTCCAGCACTTGAATGTGAACTGGGCCGATACATTCCACCTGGTGCTGAACTGCGAAACCTGTTGAATAAACAAAGCCATAAATTCCAGAGGAGTATAAAGTTTCTATCAAATGACTCATTACATATATATATATATACACACACACACACACACACGTATATATCCGGAAAGAATTTCAGAGGAAAAGTATGTGAACGTATCAGAAATAAGAAAAAATGAAAGTTCAATATTCATTCATGAGATCAAGAACCAAGAAATTCCATGAGAGCTATCACTTGCTCACTGCAGCAATAAGAAGGAATTTACACGGGGAGGGGGCACCAGACAAGATAATTTCACAGTTCCAGAAAAATGCAAAGTAGGCAACAAATAACATATAAACAACATGAACATTTTACATGAGAGCACCAAACAAGCTACATTTTGCTAAACGCTAAAAAGGATTGCACAGTAGATACACATATGGATTTACATGTTTTCATACACACATACATGTTTATGTAAATACATACATGTATAAATAAAGATAAACACCAATGGGTTGATAACAAATAAAGAAGTGTATAAAAGTAGCATATTTTTAAATGGGAGCATTCTAGTAAATTTACCAGCAGAAACTTTTCCATTATTTATTTGTGTACAGGAATAGATAATGATAACCATCAATGGATTGATAACAACTAAGTGTATAAACCTTTCCAATGTTTATGAGATGGCCGATTTCAACATGTAAAATTGTAAATAGTAAGGCTAAGATATTAAAACTACAGACTATCATGACTTTATTGAGAAAATAACATGGTTGAATAGGAATCATGCTGCAAACCATACAGAACTAATATTAAGCATTATTTATGCTGATGCTAGCGATGCAAAGCACCCCATAAAAAGGAAACAGAGACACGTAGCCATATATGCAGACAGCCAAGAAAAAACATCAAAAAATTATAGCCAACTCTTTTTCCAAACTGACTCACTTTTCCCTGTTAGCAGCAGCCTTCTGTCTAACTTCAATTATTCTTTCCTTATCATTCACTAGGACCACAAGGCTCTGAGATTTCTTTCTGACATTGCTACCCTGATCCCTTCCACTGGATTCAATATACTGGAAATCGGACAAAGTCTGTCACATGGAAAGTAGATATTTTGCTTAGACCAAATAATTTAAAGGTGATAAGATAGTTGAAGAACTTCCCATCAACTCTAAATAGTTGCAAAAGAGTGTTAACGAAATGGGCATTACTGATATTTGATAAGCATGTTCTCTAATCTCATCTATGACACGCTCTGACCCATGAGCTACCAGGTATTCCAATACAGTCAAAGCCTAAAACACAACACAAGGAATATTTGTATTCAACTGCTAAAACAAAATTAAGAGAAATGCAGCGGAAACACAATATAAAGAAATGTTTACCTTGTAGACATGCCGCCCATTCTTTCCAGTATCATTAATTCGTTTCCATATTACTGACATGGTCATCTGGTATTCATGACTGCATGGATGTCATCAAATTAATTCATCTGCACCACAAGAAGTAATGCAAGGCACCTATAAAAGAATTGTTTCTTGCTTACTAATTTCTGGTAGCTTGTGCGATATCCGCAAGAAGTGATCCGTGAGGACCCCAGGGCTCGTTGCTAGTAGCATCAAGAACCTGGAAGAATAAGCAAATTTAATTTATTAAGCGCATGGACGCTAAAATAACACATAATCCTTTTGATGAATATCCACAGACGATTTCACAGACAAGTAACTGTAGCCACTAACAAGCTTGAGAATCATCATATACAATCTTTCAACACTAAACAACCCTATTAACCCAAGATTTATCAAAGTCACATCATTACAGGAATATGATCCTACCCAGCCACCATTGCCTTATAGATCACCTCAACTCAACATTTGTAAGCAAAGAATTCAGTTAAAAAGGAGCCAGGCAACGTGCTGAATCTTTACCTTCTGTTCTATTCCAGGAACTTTAAGCACTTTCTTTTTAACCTCTCTCTTACTACAAGACACAAGAAAAACAATAACATTAGGAAAATTTTGGTTGTAAGAATATCCAGAATACAGTGAACAAGTCCACAAATACGACTAAACTGGTTCTGAATTTTTATATGCACCATATCAACAAAAAACATCTATAGGTCAAATCTAACTCCCTTCCTACACCAACTTCTCCAATAATGAATGCTTATATATATATATATATATATATATATATATAGTATATAAGGCATTAAAATGCTCTTCATAAAAAATTAATCCAAAAAAAATATGAGGCATTAAAATGTCAACAAAATACTTTTGTTTTTGTAAGTAAGTGTAAAATAGAATACTTAAATTCACACAACTCACATGTCTCTAACAGTTTGACCAAAGACCTTCTTCATCTTCACCTGTGTTCAAGGCAAGCAGTGCTCTTCAGCTGTAGTGCCAACAGGCACTGTTCGAAATGAATGATCCTTGCCTCAAAACCTTTATTATGAACTGTTTAAAGAAAAGGTAATGGGTCATGCTTTATCAGAAAGAATAACATACTAACACTAAAATAAAATAAAATAAAAGACAAATAAAAATTAACAGAAAGAAAAAAACTTCAGACCAAGAATTCAATTCAAGCATTCAAATGAATTGCCAGGATATCATTTTGTAAAAATTTGGTTAGCTCTTCAATAGTTATGTGAAGAATATAATAAGAAATCACAGGTCACAGCCATACAATAGGCAAACCAAAACCTATGTAAAACAAAGCCTCCAAGGAAAAGTTAATAAGATAAATTGTTAAACAGAAAAAAAAAATAAAAATAAAAATAAAAAAAAGGAAAGTAAGTTATATGCATAAGAAGCAAATAAATTGCCAAAATCTTCAATGAAATCAAACCACATAAGGAAAAATTGTTATAAGAACGAAAACATTACTCAGTGAAAAGGTATATAAACTGCCAAATTTTAAGGAGGGGGGGGGGGCATGAAGAAACCAAGAAAATAAACATTGAATTTGTCAGCCCCAACTTGAATGTCGGTGTCGTGGGAGGACCCATACGGAACTAAGCTTTAATTGAACACCCAATTCAATGATATATATATTTACACAAACCGAAACATGCATGATTTAATGAATTAAACCCAAAAGCGATTCAATTTTGAATCCTCCATCTAATTTCAACAGATCCACTAAAAGTGAGTTTCAATTGAAATCAGATTGAATAAATTACATAGATTGAATAAAATTGAAGGCAAGCGTAGTATAAGATGGTAAAGGCAAAGTATGGTTTAAACAATCAACAAGTTAATATGTTTAACAACAATCTGAATAACAATACAGTTGTAAACCTCAGACCGCTGAGCAAAAATGACCAA
Organism: Bretschneidera sinensis; assembly: GCA_023935145.1. Lineage (NCBI taxonomy): Eukaryota > Viridiplantae > Streptophyta > Magnoliopsida > Brassicales > Akaniaceae > Bretschneidera > Bretschneidera sinensis. The sequence continues at coordinate 88,805,343 of CM043698.1, forward strand.
AAAGAAACGAAATGATAACGGAAATAGAATGAACCAATGCCCGAGCAATTATCATCAATCAACATGGACAATACAAATCAAAAGCAGGTAATATTGAGCTAAAATTTGAACATAAAATTAGATCTGAAACCAAGAAAAAAAAAACAAATGAATTATTAAAAAATAAATCAAACCTAGATCTGATTGAGAAAAGAAAAGATCGAACCTAAAAGAATTGGAGCCAAAGCCCAGATCTGACGTTGAAATGATGGTAATGTTAGAGAGACAGAGAGACAGACAGACAAGAGAAGAGAAAGAGAAGAGAAGAGAGAAGCGAAAAATGCGAAGAGCTCCTCAGAAATCCTTGGGTGTTGGAATTAGGTGTTTGTTGAAACAAATACAATACAGTGGTCTCTCTGCGCTACGGCTGGGGGGTTTCGCTCTTTATTTTCTCTCTTTAATTCCGGGGCTGGAACGCTGGAGAGAATAAAAAAGACAGCAATTTACACGCAGAAGATTTACGGTTAAAAATTATTTTGTTTTTATTATTAGTAGTATTTCATAATCATTTTTTTTTATCTGTTTTTATAATTACCTTTTCTTTTTGGGCTGTATAAATAGTGGAAAGTTGCATGGGAAGATTCCAGAATAATATTTCTCCAACTTGTGGAATTAGCCTATTTTAATCATTTCCATTTCCAACCATTATTCTAAAATGACAAAAACAGTTCCAACCATGACTAATAGTGCTTATCTTATTTATTTGTCTTATGGTACTTACTAAAAAAAATAAAAATTGATGAGCTACATTTAGTGTCGCTCTTTGTATTATAAATTTTAAATTTTCTTGCAACGTATTTTACATTCTTTTTAAAGAATGATTATAAAATAATTAGTTAAAATTTGAAAAGGCTTCTACAATGGTTTTTTCCACATATTATACCACTTAGATCAAATTTTTGAACATATTAAGGTTTGTTTAGTTCACGAACGAACAGAATTACAATAAAATATGATTAGGATTAAGATGAGATATGATAAAGGAGATTAAAGTGATAATACTTTAATACTATGTTTAATTCATGAGATTGTTGGATTGAGACTAAAGTAAGATAAGAAATCTAAATACCAAAATACCCTAATACTATTCATCATCTTTAACAATATCTAATTTTTTTACAAACCCTAAAATTTAATTATAATAATAATATTTTTATTTTTGTCATCATAATTATAATACATATATTATAATTAATAACCATAATAATTATTATTAGTAGTAGTATTATAATTATTAATTATTAATAGACTTATCATTATCATTATAACATTATTATAATTATAAGAATAATATTATTTTCAATTATAATAATATTATAAATACAAATATATTATTATAATATTATTATTTTTATTATAATTCCTATTAATAGAGTAATAAAGAATATTTATTATGAAATTATTTTTTTATCTTCATAATTATAATAATTATTATTCTAATTACCATAATAATATTTTTATAATTATAATATATGAAGAATAATTATTATTATTATTATCATAATAATTATATTATTAATATAATTATTATAATTACCATTAATAAAATTATCATCATCATTATTATTTTAATATTATTATAATTAAAAATACTATTAATATTATTATTATAACAATTATTATTATTACTATAACATTATTATAAATATGATTATATTATTATTATTATAAATAAGCTTCTAATATTATTATAATTCTAATCATTATTATTATCAATATTATTATAATTATGATAATAATCATTATCATTATTATAGTTATTATAATTATTATCTATTATTATAATAATAATATTACTATTATTATTGTTATTATTTTATTAAAAATATCATGATTGTAATAAAAAATATTTTTAATAATATTATAATAATTATAACAATTATTTATATTATTATAATTATTCTTATTATTCAAGGGTAAAAATGGTAAAGAGAAAAATTTTAATCCCATATGCATGAGAAAAATTCTATCCAAAAGAGAATGTGAGATTATGACTAATTCTATCCTATCTTAATCCCACATAAATAGTGAATCCCTCCAAACAAAAATGAAATAACTATTCATATGAGATTAAGTTAGTCTAATCACATCTTAAACCCACCAACCAAACAACCTCTTAAAGTTTTTAAAAAGTAACCTATATGCATTGCTCACTTTTTAAAGAAAAAATAGCTCACACGGTAGTATCATAGAAACAATATGATATAAAAAATAAATATAAAATAAAGTACAATAATACATAAATAATAAAGTTAATAAAAAATTAAACCAATACATAACATTAATGTAGCTAATATTCCACTGGTATTTTAGCCAAATGCAATCATTATAAAACGATGCTCTAAATTCACAATCCTACCTCATTACTTATCTAAAATGAAAAAAATATATATATTGGTATCAAATTGAAAGATTATTAGCATCAAATTGCTTTATCGATTTAAATTTTGTTCTTTGCTCTTTCATACTTCTTCCATCAATTGAAAAAAAAAAATTAAAGTACATGCAAATAGAAGTATATTATTGACTACAATTTGATTTGTCAGTATAACCGAAATTTGAATTTAAGAAGAAGGTTTTTAGGCATATAACTTGAGTATTTAATTTGACCTTAAAAATATATTTTAGACAAATAAAGAAAAATCGTTATCACATTTTTTTTTCTATTTACTTTCCATTTTTCGGCTCTTTGGAAATGATGTCCCAGAATTAAAAAATAATAATTCACAAAGAAATATATATTTTTATTATAATATTCCTTTTGCACAACTATAGCGATAATGATTATATTTCAAATATACACATAATTTTATTGGGAAAAAAAGAATATACCAATCTTTACTTAAAAAAGGAAATGGAAAATTTAAAATTTTAAAATAGAACTAAAATATTAGCTTATGTTTGTGAAAAAAATTTCTATTGCATTTTAATTTGAGAATGTGAAATAGTTAAATGAGAGATATGTCAAAAATATTATGTTTTGATTTTTAATTTGAAATACCTAAATAGTAGTAAATTTTTATTTAAAAATTCCAATGAAAGAAGTCGTGTGAAAAAAGTACTAAAAAAGTTTACAATTCCCAAATATGTTTTTAGATGATTGTTGGGTGCTTTGGTGAAAAAAAAAAAGAAGGTAATTTACATCACTTATACTTGTTGATATCGAAAATATGCTAGGAATTTGAACGGTCGAAGAGCGGGACCTAAACACACAAAATGAGAAAAAAAAACCTCTCGAGGGGTGTGCCTTCGGGAGACTTTTCGATATCTAAGTTAGAATAGAGTTTATAAAAGTATGGACGGATATGTAATGCTAAAAGCTGGAAGTGAGAATTGAATGTACCTTTTGATGTTGAGAGCCCCTTTTATATAGTGTTTCGGAACAGAATTCGATTAGGAGAATGATTGATCACTAAGTGTTGTGATAGGAATAGTATTCTTATAAATAAGTTTGGAGTTATCTATAAGTTGGATAATGATTTATCCGAAAGCTGGAGTGGCGTAGTAGTATCAGGACATTAATGTGAAACTACCGTTATGCCCTTTATCTGAGTCGTGAAATTACTATTTTATCCGTGGAGGTGGCCACGTGTTGATTACGCTCAAACTAATACGCAGTTATTATGTATAGTTGAGGTGTCGATCCCACGAGGAAAAGTGATCTACAAAGGAAAAGTGCAAACCTTAACACGAACGATAACAATCAAGTGAGAAAACATGAATTTTGATAATGAAGTAATTGTGAGAAAATTGTGTAAATAGATTGAAGAATATAATAGAGAAACAATAAGGTTCCAGGAATCCTCTCTAGGTTCGTTACCTTATTCCAATCTCAATTCAGTTGTTTTTATCTCGATTGCAAGTTTCACATCCCAAACAAGCAATCGACAAATATCTAATCAAAGCACATATATAAACCATAATGTAATTGATATAAATTACTTTCGAGTTTAGCACACATGACCTATCCTATAGATTTATCAAGAAACGACAATATATCTTTAATGACAATATTGCAGTAATAGACAAACCTAAAAGACAAATCTACCGGACTCAATCATACCCAAACAACGTCACGTAAGAAAAGCATGACTAGACTTATATGGAGAAGAAATATACGATTACCGGATTATAAGAAAAATCTTCTAATTAGACTAAAGAGTAAATCATAACAATGTTTTTGCAATAAATCCAAACTATAACTGAATCAATAATGGATAATAAGAACAACTACACCTAGGGATTCATCCATTTGCCTTACTTGGAGATTAGTTAGCCATGGGGCTTATTTTTGAACACTTTGATGGAGGAGAATATAGCAGTCTTCTTCTGTTTTCCAGCCTTAATGATGTCCTCTTCTCAAACCCTAAGTGATATATTTATAATGCAAAAGGTCCAAGGGTGTTTTAGGGTTTAAACAATCATTAAAGTCCTAATTAGGTCATAACTCGGAGAAGGGGATCGTGTGCGCATCGCGGCTCTCACTTACTAGAGCTGCGGCTCTGTCTGTTCTTAGTTGGGTATGCTTTTGGGCGTCGCGGCCCTGCCTAGTCCAGGCCGCGGCTCTGCCTGATGGCCTTTGAAGGTGAGCTTCTGGGCGCCGTGGCCCTGCCTAGTCCAAGCCGCGGTGCACACTGGTTGGTTTCCTTGTTCTTTTGTGCTTTTTTCTGGAGGCCGAGGCTTGGACTTCTTCATGTCGCAGCGCACACACCCAAGACTTGATTTATCTTCATTTGTCCTTCCGCAACCATGCCTTCACTCCGGTATGCCTCGAGTCTTTGTGCTTCAAGCAATGATAACTTTTCCTCCTTTTTTTGAACTTAAAGTACCAAAAAATGCACCGAAATAGATCAATGATCCAAGAATGACACTTTAGAGTTGTTAACGTATAAAAGTGCAATTAAAACCTAGATCAACTCTAAAATACTAACAATTAAATACTATTAAGGTGCATTTTATGATTCTCATCACAACCCCCAACTAGCTTATTGCTAGTCCCTAGCAATTCAAGCGAAAACAAGAGATGAATTCTACAGTAGGAATCAAAACAAAGTAGAGCAATGTTAGTGTTAAACTAGGAGAAATTCACTTTTTGTCTCAGAAATTGCACATAACACACAGCACATCGAATCATTAAATATCACCCAAGTCCAAAAGTAATCCAAACATCAATCTTAAAATTGTTATTGACTCTTAACATCCATCTTACCACAATCCATTAATCCGAACACCCGGATGATTTTATGCATAACATTCATGAATACAAGTTTTGGCATCTAAAAACATAATAAATTGCATGACATCAATCACAAATCAAGCTCCATAGGCTTATTTTTCAAATCACTCTCCACTATTGTAGAAAAATCACACTACATTGGATCAATAGGTCTTTAATAAGCTTGTAACGTTAGGCTAAGGTAAAGGTTAAGAAAGAACGAGAAGGATTCAATCAATAAAATAACTTAATCTCTTAGTTTTACACACAACCTTCTTTTAAGCACTGGATAACCTTACTTCAACACCCAACTCTTTCAACCGTTTTTTTATAAGAGCATATCTCTCGATAAGTCACCACTTTTCATTTCTTTTCCTCTTTCTTTGCTATACTTCACTTCTCTTTTTCTTCTTTCCCTTTTTTTTTCTTTTCTATTTTGACATAAGACCATTCACTTCCTTTTTTTTTTACTCTTTCCACAACCCCCAACTTATCTCATTTACTGTACTTGGGTTATGGCAGTAATATTATTCATATTTCCATCCTTACTCCTCTTAAGTACTTCTCAACAAATGTGTATAACTAAGTTCTTTTAAAAGAAGGGTAAGGATAAAATATTTTTAGGCTCATAAAGGTGAGTAAATGCGCTATTAAAAGAAACAAGAGTCAAATTCTTTTTCAAGAAAAAAGCTCAAACAGGTGACTAGCGATAGATATAGCAAGGGTAAGTTTGAAAGGCTCAAACGGTCCAAAAATGGCCTACGTCATATCCTAAGTAGTGTGCATTCTAGGAATTCGCCTCAAGTGATTATCAAATAAGTTCTAGAGCTTGTCGAGACCGCAAAAGTATTAACAAAACAATCACACATAAAACTTCTCTAAATGTTTTAGACTAATCATACAATCTTACCGCAAACTAGAGTCTCAAACCAAATGAAGATTGACACTTAAATTATTTTCAAACCGAAGCAAGATTTAATTTCTTCTAAATGATATATGTTATCTCAATTAAGTTCATATCATTGACATGTGAATTAACTCCAAAGCTAACACAAAGCATAGCATACTTAATTTTTTTCTCTATAATTTATCCTAAGAAACAGGTGTATTAAAACAAAACAAACAAATTAAAATGAAAAAGGGAAGGTGACACCCAACAATTCAATGTATGCAATAAGAAATGTGACATTCCTCCACCCCCAACTTAAGATAGGCATTGTCCTCAATGTAAAAGCAAGAGTTAGGGAAACTCCCTTTTTAACCAAAGGTTCGTGGAGCCAAAAGTTGTGCACGACCAATTGAACTGCTGTGCATATTTGTCCCTGAAAAGAAATACTAAGTTAATACTGGAAACCAACAAAATACTAATAATAAACAAGAAAAAGAAATACGAAAAACAATGAAAATAAAAGGATACACTGTGGGGTGCCTCCCATGAGCGCTAAGTTTTACGTCTTCAGCCAGACGCTCTTATTCCCTCATAGACAAACATGAGCTGATTGTACCAGCAACTGCATTGGGTCTTATATGCTTTGAAGAGGCCTCAAGGATGTTATCAGTAACATCTACAGATTCTGGCTCGACATTTATTCTTGTGAAACCATGGGTGAGAGTGGACTCTAATGGATTAAGGTGATGGACCTTTTCCATGCGTGAGTCAATCATGTATGCCTGGTGGCTCTTGTCCACATCCTCTTATTTGTTTATTGTTGGGATATGTAATAACTTACCACTTAGTGTCGTAATGGCATTCATCTCCTTCAAATTCTTTTGCGCCATGTGTTGATTATGGGGTGTGGACTGAGCTTGGAAAGGGAAATTACCTCGCTCATTCACACTCAAGGAGCTCATCAATTTGGACACTTGGCTCTTTAAATTCTTATGTTCTTTAACAACCTGCATAATCAGAGATTCAATTATTTGATTAGTCTTACCACGTGCCTTAATAAAAGCATGCAAAGTTTATTCTAAAGGACTCCTGGAAGGTGCATGAGCATGATATGGTGTAGGATATGATCTAGGGGGTTGTGCAGGCGGCTGGTTTTCAGACTTCCAGTTAAAATTGGGGTGATTGCACCATTCCGAATTATAGGTATTAGAGGCTTCTTGTACATACCTAAGGCATTATATTGTTCCTCATACATCCCTCTCATCTCTGCAAATGTGGGACATTCTTGGGCGAGATGATCTACCCCGCCACACATAAAACATGGTTCAAAAGACCTTGCATGATTAGCTACGTGTATTGGTTGTAAGCTCTTAGTCTTTAACACATCTAGTTCCCTAGTGAGCATCTCAACCTTAGCTTTTAGGTTGTCTTTTTCCCTAAGATGGTAAATTCCACCACCACTTGGGTTTCCTATAGGTCGTGATATATTTGTGCTTTCAGTAGCGCTAGGTCCAGTCTAAGTGTGAGCTTTTTTGGCAACCTTATTGAGGTACTCTATGGCCTCGTCATGATCTTTTTGTAAAAATTCACCATTATACATCATCTCTACAAATTGGCGATCTCTATATGTAAGTCCCTCATAAAAATAGCTCACTAAGCGTCAATTCTCATATCCATGGTGAGGTCACATACTCAACAACTCCTTAAATCTCTCCCAAGACTGATTCAAAGTCTCACCATCCTTTTGTGCAAAGGTGGAGATTTGACTTTTTAAAGCATTGGTCTTATGTTGGGGGAAACATTTATTTAAGAAGATCCGAGTCATCTCAGTCCACGACCTAGTAGATCGTGGTCTCAATGAGTATAGCCAACTCTTAGCTCTATCCTTCAAAGCGAAAGGAAAGAACTTAAGTCTCACAATGTCAGCAGTTGCATCTTGACTATGAAAAGTCGCAACTACTTCCTCAAACTCCCTAATGTGTACATATGGGTTTTCATTTTCCAAGCCGTAAAATGTAGGGAGTAATTGTATCATCCCTGTTTTGAAATCTTGATGGCAAGTGTTGGCTGGGAACATGATGCATGATGGTGTGGCTATGCGTGTAGAGTGGAAGTAATCCTGAAGGGTCCTAGGGGGTTGATCTTCGTGTTCACTAATTTCTTTGGGACTAGATAGTTTGCCAAATAAAGGATTTAAAAAAGAATTTAATTCTGACTCTAACACAGGCCTACAAGTAAATCTGCCCAAAGTGTCTCTATATCTATGCATTCAAGGTAAAATAATAAAAAAAAGAAACAACAAAAATAGTGCAGCAAGCTAAAAGAAGGAACAAAGTTACCGCCTTTACAAACTGCTGAAAAGAAAAACTATTTACAATTCTTCTACCGTCTTGTCTCAAAGTTGACAAACTTCTTTAAGTTAAGCGCGTCTCCCGTGCAACGGCGCCAAAATTTGATTACACTCAAACTAATACGTGGTTATTGTGTATAGTTGAGGTGTCGATCCCACGAGGAAAAACGATCTACAAAGGAAAAGTGCAAACCTTAACACGAACGATAACAATCAAGTGAGAAAATATGAATTTTGATAATGAAGTAATTGTGAGAAAATTGTGTAAATAGATTGAAGAATATAATAGAGAAACAACAAGATTCCAAGAATCCTCCATAGGTTCGTTGCCTTATTCCAATCTCAATTCAGTTGTTTTTATCTCGATTGCAAGTTTCACATCCCAAACAAGCAATCGACAAATATCTAATCAAAGCACATATATAAACCCTAATGTAATTGATATGAATTACTCTTTACTTTCAAGTTTAGCACACATGACCTATCCTATCTATTTATCAAGAAATGACAATATATCTTTAATGACAATATTACAATAATGGACAAACCTAAAAGACAAATCTACTAGACTCAATCATACCCAAACAATGTCACATAAGAAAAGCATGACTAGACTTATATGGAGAAGAAAGATACGATTACCGGATTAAGAGAAAAATCTTCTAATTAGATTAAAGAGTAAATCATAACAATGTTTTGGTAATGAATCCAAACTATAACTGAATCAATAATGGATAATAAAAACAACTACACCTAGGGATTCATCCATTCGCCTTGCTTGGAGATTAGTTGGCCATGGGGCTCATTCTTGAACACTTTGATGTAGGAGAATATAACAGTCTTCTTCTGTTTTCCAGCCTTAATGATGTCCTCTTCTCAAACCCTAAGTGATCTATTTATAATACAAAAGGTCTAAGGGTGTTTTAGGGTTTGAACAATCATTAAAGTCCTAATTAAGTCATAACTCGGAGAAAGGTATCGGGTACGCGCCGCGGCTCTCACTTACTAGAGTTGCAGCTCTGTCTGTTCTTGGTTGGGTATGCTTCTGGGCGCCGCGGCCCTGCCTAGTCCAGGCCACGGCTCTACCTGATGGCCTTTGAGGGTAAGCTTCTGAGAGCCACAGCCCTGCTTAGTCCAGGCCGCGGCGCACACTGGTTGGTTTCCTTGTTCTTTTGTGCTTCTTTTTAGAGGCCGAGGCTTTGACTTCTTCAGGCCATAGCGCACACACTCAAGATTTGATTTCTCTTCATTTGTCCTTCCACAACCATGCCTTCACTCTGGTATGCCTCGAGTCTTTATGCTTCAAGCAACGATAACATTTCCTCATTTTTTGAACTTAAAGTACCTGAAAATGCACTGAAATGGATCAATGATCCAAGAATGACACTTTAGAGTTGTTAACGTATAAAAGTGCAATTAAAACCAAGATTAACCCTAAAATGCTAACAATTAAGTACTGTTAAGGTGCATTTTATGACTCTCATCATGTGTCATTATATTATTGGAGATGGAATTATCCCGACGTCAGATGCCCCCCACTTCCTTGAGTGCAAATCATGCAATCGAGGAAGTAGAGTTTGTTTGGAGTGATTTATTTGAGTTAGAACAGGTCCATCTTTGTTTTAGGTACCCGGGAACTAAAGAGGCGAAGAATGGAGATTCAAATCTGTTTAGGTAGAGATGTAGACTCTGAGGAAACCTACCAGCTTCCTTGGAGTGAGGCGAGCTTGAATAATACAGTCTTTGAGTCCGAGGAGATAACGCTGAGTTATACTGCTTCGAGTTTGGCAAAATAGGTCTGAGGAGATAGCACTAAGTCAAACTGCTCGGAGTTTAGTGAAATAGGCCCGAGGAGATGATATTAAGTCAAACTACTCAAAGTTTGGCGAAATAGGTCCAAGGAGATGACACCAAGTTAAACTGCTCAGAGTTCGACGAAATAGGTCCGAGGAGACGATACTAAGTCAAATTGCTTGGAGTTCGACGAAATAAGTTCGAGGAGATGGTACTAAGTCAAATTGCTCGGAGTTCGGTGAAATAGGTTCGAGGAGATAGCACTAAGTCAAACGGCTCAGAGTTCGACGAAATAGGTCCGAGGAGATGACACTAAGTCAAACTGCTCGGAGTTCAGCGAAATACGTCAAAGGAGATGACACTGAGTCAAACTACTCAGAGTTCGGTGAAATAGGTCTGAGGAGATGACAGTATGTCAAACTGCTCGGAGATTAGCCAAAATAGATTTGAGGAGATAACACCAAGTCAAACTGCTCAGAGTTTGATGAAATAAGTCCGAAGAGATGATACCAAGTCAAACTACTCGGAGTTTAGCGAAATAGGTTCGGGAAGATGACACCAAGTCAAACTGCTTGGATTTTGGTGAAATTGGTCCGAGAAGATGACGCCAAGTCAAATTGCTCGGAGTTTGACCAAATAGGTATGAGAAAATGACACCAAGTTAAACTGTTCAGAGTTCGACGAAATAGGTATGAGGAGATAACACTAAGTCAAACTGATTGGAGTTTGGTGAAATAGGTCCGATGAGATGGAATTAAGTCAAACTCTTTGGAGTTTGGAAAAATAGGTCTGAAGAGATGACACTAGTTAAACTGCTCAGAGTTTGGCGAAATAGGTCCGAGGAGATGACATTAGGTCAAACTGCTGGGAATTTGATGGAGGTTTCTAGGGAGAATGATAATGATCAAACTGCTCAGAGTTTGATGGAGATTTCCAAGGAGAATGATAAGGATCAAACCGTTCCGGGTTTGATGGAGACTTTTGAGGAGAATGATAAAGATCAAATTGCTCAGAGTATGATGGAGACCTCCAAGGAGAATAACAAGAATCAAATTGCTCGGAGTTTGATGGATACTTTTGAGAAGAATGATAAGGATCAAACTACTTGGAGTTTGATGGAGATTTTCGAGGAGAATGATAAGGATCAAACAGCTCAGAGTTTGATGGAGACTTCTGAGGAGAATGATAAGGATCAAACTGTTCGGGGTTTAATAGAGACATTAGAAGAGAATGATAAGGATCAAACTACTCAGATTTTGAGGGAGACTTCTGAAGAGAATGATAAGAATCAAACTACTCGGAGTTTGATGGAGACCTCCGAGGAGAATGATAAAGATCAAACTGCTCGGAGTTTGATGGAAACCTCCTATGAGAATAGTAAGGGTCAAACTACTTGGAGTTTGATGGAGACTTTCGAGCAGAATGATAAGGATCAAACTATTCAAAGTTTTGATGTAGACTTCTGAGGAGAATGATAAGGATCAAACTGCTCAAAGTTTTATGGAGACCTCTGAGGAGAATGATAAGGATCAAACTGCTTAGAATTTGATGGAAACCTTCTAGGATAATGATAATGATCAAACTACTTAGAGTTTGATGAAGACCTCCGAGGAGAATGGTAAGGATCGAATTCCTTATAGTTTGATGGAGACTTTCGAGGTGAATGATAAAGATCAAACTCCTCAGAGTTTAATGGAGACTTCCAAAGAGAATGGTAAGGATCAAACTGCTAGGAGTTTGATGTAGACTTTCGAAGAGAATGATAAGGATCAAACTACTTGGAGTTTGATAAAGACTTCCTAGGAGAATCATTTGGATAAAACTACTCGAAGTTTGTTAGAAAATTCAGAAGAGAATGAACTTGTTCATTTGAGATATGAAAACAAGTGTAGCTATGGGATGTTAAGCCCATTTTATTTTTGGCTGGACCAGATCTTCTTATTTTGGGGCCCTTGACATAGGCCAAATTTTTAGATTTTCTAGGGCTCCTTGATTAGCCCAAAAATAATTTGATTTAGGTCTAATTTAGTGGGCTAGCGTTTCAAGAATGTTTCTTAGGAGTTAATGAGGGCATGAACTTTTTTTATTGCTGCGAGGAGATAGAGTGTTTTGGAAGGACATCTGTTCATAAATAAAATGGCGTATCTCTTTGTTCCTGTGAAAAAAGTTACAACCCATTCTTGGTTATATGAGAAGGTGTCACTTTGTTATGCCTATGTTTGAATCACTTACAATTATGGAGAACTCTTTATAAAGAAGTAGAGGGTCCTTTTGCTCCTCACTTCACTAATGTAAAAATTAGAAAATCTTTTAAGGCACTCGGAGTCTGAGAATTAGAAAAAGTTCAGAGTAAAAGCAAAGATTTTTGGAGTTTGTGGGAGCGGAGTCCTCAAAGTTTAAAGTCTTGCACTTTTGGTGAGTTCTTTCATAATTTTTTCAATGTCTTCTGGTAGTGATAAAAATAGTAATACTGATAGAAGTAGAAGTAGCAAGGAAAGTAGGAATAGTGGTAGTAATGATAGTATTGAGGAGGTTAAGGTAGGTAACACCTCGGTAGATTCCCGTACATTGGTGCCTTATGAGGCAAGAGAGACTTTACAATCCTTAGAGAGGGACTACGTCTTGACTAGGCTCCAAGAAGAACTGGGAGAGGAAGAAAGATACAACTTTATTTTTTATGCCAACTCAGAGCTAAACAGACTGAAGGAGGAGGAGCTCAGAGTACTTAGGTTTAAGTATAGGATCCCTAAGGAGTATAGGCTCAGGAATGCTGAGGTGGAGACATGGCTTGTGATGACCTGAAGGAAGGGGGCCCTATGAACTATGTGTTTATATCCACTACCTTAAGACTGGGCTTAGGTTCCCCTTCCGCCATTTTTTTCGAACCATCATCAACAACTATGGCATAACTTTATGTCAATTGGTGTCTAACTCCGTGCGTCTGATAATGGCCTTTATATTTGTCTGCACGAAAATAGAGGGGGTAATGAACCTTAGTGTCTTTAGGACCTTGTTCCAATTAAGTAAACAGTTGGAGCATAGCTGGGTGGTGATTAGCTTGAGGGAAAAGAAAGGCTTATTGAAGAAAAAGCCCTCTTCTATCAAGGAGTGGGACTTGGACCTAGTGAGGCCCAATAAGAAGCCAAATCTCCTAAGGCGCGAGATAGACACGATGGCCAATATGGTGGGTGGACCCATAGATGTTATCGTTCTGTATAGCAATAAGGATCTTGCTAAGCTTGGGTTTTGCCCACGGGGTCTAACAAAGGACTGATAAGTGGTTAAATATTTAAGTTACTAGTTTGTGTTATTTCATTTTATTTTATTTCTTTTCTGTGTTTTTTGTGTTTTTATAGGCTTTTTGAGAAAATGAAGCATTTTTGGAATTGTCGGACTTAAATAGCAAAATTGGGAAAAGCTGGAATCTGCTGTTGCGATCGAGTGCAAGAGACCTGCGATCGAGTGCAACAACGTTTGAGCTCCCAAGCCAAGGATTGAGTGCACCTGCGCTCGCGTGCACAAGAAGAAGGCTCGAGCGCACACGTGCATTAATGAATAGTAAAATGACTGTTCTTATTTTGTAAATAAATGTAGGGTTTTGTTTTACGAGTTTTAGGGTTTCCAAATGTTTCTAAACCTTATAAATAGGCTTGTAAACACATAAATAGGGGGGATGGTCTAGGAGAGATTTTATAGAAGAATTGACGACTCTTCTAGGAAGCTCTTTCGGGTTTATTCTTTCCTTTCTATTTTACTTTATGAAGATGTTTAACATCAAACTCATGTGTAACTAAACTTTTAGTAGGGCTTGATTGAAGCCCTGATTACGTTTACTCAATAATTCAATATTGGTGCCTTTGCAATAGTTATATTATGATGTTTAACTTGATTAATGCCTGTTTTCTTGAATTACTTATATGTGTTTGCCTGATCAACATATGCATATGGTATGGACCAGTTACTTAAATCAATTTGGATGACCGAGTCATGGGTTTAACAATAGTAACAAAAAAAATCCACGCAGAGTTCTTGGGTTAATCAACATGGGAAACCGGGAATATATACCATGCCCTAGGTCTCGTGTGTTTGTCGATTTCCATATATATTGTGCTTTCTTAAGGAACAACTTAGTATACACCATGCTAAATCCTTTAAGAAAGAAAAGAGTTAGAGTATACACCATGCCTAACTCGTTGCTTAGGGAAATCAATAGCTTAGGAAGTATACAACATGCCCTTAGGTTGACAAACATTAGATATTCATGACGTAATTAAATCATTGGCATATTATTTTATTGTGGGAGCATGATAGTGGTGGATATCAAGTCCCTACACTTTATCATTATCAATTCAAACTCAATTCTTATTTCTATCATTTTATATTACGAAACTAATTCTAAAGCAAAATTTACCAATCTTTGTGGAGATGATCTCGCATTTGCACACTATACTACTATGTTGACCTTGTGCACTTGCAAGTAAAACCGTTCAATTATTTGCTTATTAATTTAGGTAGATCTTTTCACAACAAGTTTTTAGTGCAATTGCCGGGGTTTGCATTAAAATTCTGTTTAGAATTATTTTTCGTTTAGTTTTCTTATTCTGTTATGTTTATTTTTATTGAAAAATCTAGTTTTTTTTTCGCTTTTTGTTTTTCTGTTTTCTACTTTAGATTTTCGGCAAAGTAATTCCTGAGCTTGCGATCGAGCGCTGTTCTTGAAGTAATCGAGCGCAAGTCCAGCAATATTGCTGCTACTGCACTGAAGAATCTCAGCTGATTCATGCAAAGGCTTCGATTTAGGAATCCAATCATCTTTCCACTTGATACAGAGATTGAGCAGACCATTTGACAAAGGCCTAGAGACAACGTTGAGGAGGAAGCAGAAGAATTCGATGGAGAAGCACCGATGGTGGAACAGCTTGACAACCAACTGCCACCAGAGCGAAGGCCCATGAAGTAATCCTTCATCCCACAGAACCTCAACCAGCCCTCATGCATTGCTTATCAACCTGAGGCAGAAGGCAATTATTACATATCCCAGCAGATACTCAGTGTTTTGACTCATTTCAGAGGTACATCTACTGAGGATCCACGCTTGCATCTTCGGGAATTCTTTGATCTCTGCAAGTTCCAACACATCCAGGGCCTAGATCAAGAGGGAATCAGGTTAATTCTTTTCCCATTTTCATTAAAAGATAATGTTAAGTTGTGGTCCAATTCATTGCCTACAGTGTCTATCCATACTTGGGAAGAGCTATCCAGTAGGTTCCTAAAGAAGTTTTTCCTAGCACAAAAGACAAGACAAATAAGGAAGGAGATTCAATCTTTCCAACAGAAGGATGAAGACCTTTTCTTTGAAGCATGATGACACTTTAATGAGCTGCTTCTCAAGTGTCCACATCATAATCTACCTCAAGATGAGCTGGTATAAGCTTTCTATGAAGGTCTGAGTGACATAAATAAAAGTACTGTAGATTCAGGTTGTGGAGGTATGCTTATGGAGAAGAGCAGTGAAGAAGCCATTGAGCTTTTTGAGACATTAAGTGAGCACACCCAACAATTCTCATCCAGAGGTAGACAAGGAGTTAAAAGCAAGGGTACATATGAGGTGACCTTAAAT
Source organism: Bretschneidera sinensis (assembly GCA_023935145.1). NCBI lineage: Eukaryota > Viridiplantae > Streptophyta > Magnoliopsida > Brassicales > Akaniaceae > Bretschneidera > Bretschneidera sinensis. The sequence continues at coordinate 88,821,250 of CM043698.1, forward strand.
GGTGGATCTTTAAATCATATGGCAGATGTGGAAAGAAAACTATATATGATCGTAAAAGCCATGACTGCTCAGAACATCCCACCTAGTCCACAGGCTACACAACTCCAGGTATGTGCTATATGTTCTCATTTTGATCACACTAATGAAACTTGCCCTTTGTACTCATCTGCAGATTCAGAGCAAGCAAACTATGTGGGACCAAACAACTATCTTCCCAAGAATAATCCATATGCCAATATCTACAATACAGGATGGCGAAACCACCCGAACTTCTTATGGAATAACAATCAGAATACCTTAAACCTTCAAGGGCAGCAAAGGAACTCCCAACTAGCAGCCCAATCAATTCTGAAATCAAAGAAAAGTGACCTTGAAAGTCTTATAAGGCAATTGGCAACTCAACAACAACAGTTGATGACTTCACAAGATCAGTTTATGGTAGAAGAAAGATAATTTTGGACTGAGCAAAGACAAATAAATGCAAAGCATGAGCAAGCTATTCAAAGACTAGAAGTCCAAGAGGGGCAATTGGCTAAGGAGCTAAGTGGAAGAAAGCAAGGTGAACTTCCAGGCCAAACAATACCTAATCCAGGAGGACATCAGCAACTGAAGGCCATTACCACTCTTAGAAATGGTAAGATCATAGGAGCTGATGAGCTAGCACAAACATCCCTAGATAAAGCATCCACATCCAAGGTAAGTGAAATGAAGAAGGTGAATGCACCACCCTTCCCTCAACGGTTAGTAAAGCCAAAGAAAGAAAGTAAATTTCTTGATATTTTTTAAACTTTGAGAAAGGTAAAGATTAACATTCCTTTATTAGATGCAATTCAACAAATTCCTGCATATGCTAAATTTTTGAAAGATTATTGCACTCATAAAAGAAAGTTTCAGGAGCATGAAACAATGACTTTAACTGAAGAAGTAAGTGCGGTGATGTTAAGGAAACTACCACTAAAGCAAAAAGACCCAGGTAGTTTTACCATTCCTTGTAGGATAGGTGACCAGCTTTTTGAGCAAGCATACTGGATCTAGAGGTGGGAGTCAATTTGCTACCATACACTATATTCGAAACACTGGATTTGAGGGAGCTTCAACCAACTTCCATCACCTTGCAATTGGCAGACAGAAGCATCAAAAGACCAAAAGGTATTCTTGAGGATGTCTTTATAAAGGTAGGTGAATTTATTTTACCTGCTGATTTTATTGTATTAGATATGGAAGAATCTCCTATGCTATTTCTTTTTCCCATCATCTTAGGAAGACCCTTTATGAGAACTATTGATACAAAAATTTGTATGAAAAAGGGTATTATAAGTATGAAGGTAAATGGTGAGAAAATAGAATTCAAAATATTTGATACATTAAAATTACCCCAAGATGATTTAGAATGTTTTAATATATGTATGATGCAAGGTATTATTGAGCAAGCTTTTCAGGTCCATCACATTGATCCAATAGAGACCATCGTCACCCATGGTTTCATAAGATCGGATATTAAGCCTGAATCTGAAGATGTTACTGATGACATCATTAAAATGGTTGCACCGTCTGGCTGAAGACGTAAAACTTAGTGCTCATGGGAGGCACCCCACAACGTATCCTTTATGTTTTTTTTTTCATTTCTTTTTGTTGTTTATTTTTAGTTTATTTTTATTTTTCGATGTTACTTTAGTTTTTGTTTTTCAAGGACAACGTGTACTTCAGTTCAAGTTTGGGGGTGTGCTATGAGCCATAACAATCCAGCCAGTTCTCCATCTCCCAGGTCAGCTCTTTCCATGTTATTCACACATTGGGGACAATGTATAAATTAAGTTTGGGGGTATGGGAGACACATTTACACACACTTTCTCCCCGTTTGTTGTTATTTTTCGTTTTAAAATAGGCTATAAAAGAAAATAAATGCATGTTCATGTTCATCTTGAAATTTTGGTTGATATGAAAAATTGTGATGTGATTTCATTGGTGAGCTTTAAATTTTGAACACATGATCTGATGATAAAGTTTTAAAAATTAGTTACTTACTTTAGGCGTTTGAGGATTCACATGTTTGATCTAATCTGACACAAGCACATTAGCACATAATTGTGTGGGGTATGACATGTGATTTTAATGTGTATGTTTCTATGGCTTGGGTGAAACCAGATGACTTGTTGGATGGACACTTTGGCATAATAAAAAAAAGAAGAGAAAAATGCTCATCATTGATAAACTTTCCACTGAGTAACTGGACCTCTTGCCTCAGTAAGCAGTGAGTGTTCATGTCAAAAAGTGGGAATTTTGATTGGTTGCATTAAGGCCGATTTAGTTTCATAGCTTTTTTTACTCGAGTTAGTAAGTCCTTAGGGGTGTCTTTACACCTAATTCCTTAAAACCATCTGGTTTGGGAGTCATTGACTCAACACTCGCTAGATGGGTCAATTAGAAAGTTTAAGTGAACTAAACATGGCAGAGCCTTATAATAAAAGAAAGAAGAAAATAAAACTATGCCATTGTTGTACATTCTAATGAGAAATTTTGTGAATTTTGAGACATGGAGACATTGCACATTGAAATTATTTTGAAGCTTCATATTTATGTGCTAGTTCACTTTACACTGATTTGAACTTGTGATGCCTTAGCCAGCCTTTTGTAAGTAATTAGATTTTAAAATTCCTATTCATTGCAAAGATAGGTTTATATTTTTTAAGCTTGCTCATGAATGAATATAATGGTTTTATGTAATAGTTAAATTTTTGGATGCATGCAAGATAGATTTATCCTTGTGTTCTTTGCTTTTTATTTGGTTTTTAGTTTCGTATTGCTAAGGGACTAGCAATATGTAAGTTTGGGGGTGTGATAAGTGCTTAAATATTTATATTTAAGCCCCTTAAGTTATGTTTGTTAAGTTCCTAGTTTGTGTCATTTCATTCTATTTTATTTTCTTTATGTGTTTTTAGAGGCTTTTGGAGAAAATAAAGCATTTTTGGAATTGTCGGGCTTAAAGAGCAAAATTGGGAAAAGCTGAAATCTGCTATTATGATCGAATGCAGGAGACCTATGATCGAGCACAACAACATTCAAGCGCCCAAGCCAAGGATCGAGCGCACCTGCGCTCGCGCGCTCATAAAGAAGGCTCGAGCGAACCAGTGTGTGATCGAGCGCACGTGTGCATCAGTGAATAGTAAAATGACTGTTCCTATTTTGGAAATAAAGGTATGGTTTTGTTTTACGAGTTTTAGAGTTTCCATATGTTCCTAAAACTTATAAATAGGCCTATAAACATAAAAATAGGGGGGATGGTCTAGGAGAGATTTTACAGAAGAATTGATGACTCTTCTAGGAAGATCTTTCGGGTTTATTCTTTCCTTTCAATTTTACTTTATGAAGATGTTTAGGGCTTGATTGAAGCCCTGATAATATTTACTTAATAATTCAGTATTGGCGCCTTTGCGATAGTTATATTATGATGCTTAACTTGATTAATGCCTATTTTTTTGAATTCTTTATATGTGTTTACCTGATCAACATATGCATATGGTATGGACCCATTAGTTAAATCAATTTGGATGAACGAGTCCTGGGTTTAACAATAGTAACAAAAAAAATCTACGCCGGGTTCTTGGGTTAATCGAGAGTATATACCATGCCCTAGGTCTTGTGTGTTTGTCGATTTCCACATATATTATGCTTTCTTAAGGAACAACTTAGTATACACCATGCTAAATCCTTTAAGAAAGAAAAGAGTTAGAGTATACACTATGCCTAACTCGTTGCTTAGGGAAATCAATAGCTTAAGGAGTATACACCATGCCCTTAGGTTGACAAACATTAGGTATTCATGACGTGATTAAAGTATTGGCATATTGTTTTATTGTGGGAGCATGATTAGTGGTGGATATCAAGTCCCGACACTTTATCATTATTAATTCAAACTCAATTCTTATTTCTATCATTTTATATTACGAAACTAATTTTAAAGCAAAATTTACCAATTCCTATGGAGATGATCTCGCATTTTCACACTATACTACTATGTTGACCTTATGCACTTGCAAGTAAAACCGTTCAATTATTTGCTTATTAATTTAGGTAGATATTTGCACAACAAGGACCTAGGTAGAAACCTTTCTATACTTAATAGTTTTTTATTCTTATATTTGTTGAAATTATGCATTTTCCTTTTTGCAGAGATGGGTACAGTAAAAGAAACTATGAGGGAAGCTTAGAAATAAAAGAAGAAGAGAGTTTCTGAGGGTGGTTCAGAGGGTCAACATTCGAAGAAAAGAAAGGCCATTGATAAGCAGTCTCAATATTCCCCTCTACTCCACCTGAGATTAGAAGTCCCACTATTTTTCTTGTTCCTCTTCATACTATTACTTTTCATTCTCCTTCGTGACCATTACCGTTTTGCCTCTCCATCCGTTCTATATGTGCTTCCCGAGGTCTTGAGACCTAACTGGTGTGTAAAGTTCACTGACTCAGTTTTTGGGAGCTCTAAGATTGTGAAGAAGCATTTGGTTTAAGGTATCCCTTTTCAGGATTTTGTGAGCTTAGGGGAAGAGCCCATAGAGACCCTTACTGGGGTAGTAGAGGACCTGGCCTCCAAGGTATCTCGTTGCTGTCTCGACCTTAACAAAAGGTTGGAGGATTCTGAGAAAAACCTAGAAGATAGTCGCACCTTCTACAAGAGCTTAGAGAACCTTCTTGCTGCTAATGCCATTGAGAACAGAGGTTTGAAGGCCACTGTAGCTAAAATAGAGGAGGCTAAGACCATTGTAGTGGTCGAGCTGGAGACAGCCAAGGCCCGAAAGGACGTGACTGAGGCTAAAATGGTGAGGATGGCCCAAGGGAAGGAAGTGAAAGGAGGCTGTTGATCATGCCATGGCCTATTTCTAATAGTCTTAGGAGTTTAAAGATTGTGTGAAAAAGTCTTCTAGAGCATTCTACTTTATGGCTTCGAGAAAGCCATAAAAAGGCTAAGAAGACATACACAAAGTAAAACTTCTCAATATTCGAGCATGAGTCTTCTGTGGATGAGACCAAGGTCGCAGAAGATACTGAGAAGGATTGAGAAGAAGAAGTTTAGAACCAGGCCCGCACTACTGAGGCAGATGGGGAGAATATAATTGTAGACGAGGGCCTTTTCTTTTAAAATTTTGTATTGTAAGGTCATTAGTGCTTTTGTAAAAAAATTTCCTAAGTTAATGAAGATTTTTCCTTTCAGTGCAATGTTTATATTCTATTCTTTCCACTTTTCTTGTTAGTTCGAGATGAATCAAGGAGTTTGAGGAGGAAAAGCCCAGAGCTTCCTCCTCGGTCTTTATCCAAGTAGGAGAGGCTTTGATCGTTTACTAAATGCAAGGAGAATTTCAAAATGACATAGATCTTATTTATTGATAACATGACTTGGAGAAATAAATATTGATGGAGCTCATCTTTTATTGATAATATCCGAAGATTACATAAATTGGAGAAATATGAGAGATTCTAAAAGCTAGAGAAAAAAATGAGAAATCCTACTGATAAAACTTGCGGAGATTTTCGGCATTTCAAGTCTGGAGTATTAGCTTGCCATCCAGATCCTCGAGTTCAAATGTGTTGGCTTGGCATACTCTTTTGATACGGTAGGGTCCCTCCTAATTTAGGCTAAGCTTTCATGTCTTTCGAGGATGAGAGACTTCATTTTTTCGGAGCACCTAGTCATGTAACTTTAAAGTTATTCCACGGACTTGAGAGTTATAGTACCTCATCACCCTTTAGTGATAGGCAGCTAACTTGATCTGGGTTTTCTCCTTTGCTTCGTAAATAAGATCGACGTTTATCTTAAGGGCTTCATTGTTATTAGCTTCGTTGAAGCTTTGCACTCGTAATGATGGCGTCCCTATTTTGGGGAGATAACAGTCTTTGACCATAGGCTAGAAAAAATGGGGTTTCTTTAGTGGGAGTCCGCAGAGTCATCCGATAGGCCCAAAGGACATTAGGTAGGTGTTTAACCCATTATCTATCAGTGTCGTCAAGTCTCTTCTTGATCCTTTACAGAAGAGTCTTATTGGTGACTTCAACTTGCCTGTTAGCTTGTGGGTAACCTACCAAGGAGAAGCGGTGCTCACTCTAGAGTTTTTGGCAAAATGATTTGAATTGAGAGCTATTAAATTGTTTGCCATCATTGGTGATAAGTATTTTTGGTATGTCTAAGTGACATACTATTGACTTCTAAACAAACCCTCGAGTTTGGTAATCGGAGATGCTAACAAGGGGTTCGACCTCCGTCCATTTAATGAAGTAGTCGATAGCAATTATCAAATGTTTATTTTGCCCCAGAGCTTATTGAAAAGGACCGAGGATGTCCATTCCCCATATAGTAAGGGGAAATGGACTAGTGATTAACGTCAATGGATTGGTTAGTCGCTAGGACACGGAGACATGCTACTACAAAGTTTTAGAATTTTTTACCATCTCAGTGGCGTCATAGATCATCTTCGGCTAGTAATAGCTGTGGCAGAGTATTTTGAAGGCCAAGGCTCGGTCTATTAAGTGATATCCATATGTACCCTTGTGAACTTCTCGGAGGGCGTAATCTACATCCATAGTCCCAAAGCATTTTAGATAATGAGTGGTGAGACCCTTTTTGTACAACTATTTTTCGATGATAGTGTACCGCGAAGCACAGGAGATAAGCTTTTTGGCTTCACTTTTCTAGTTGGGAAGTATAAGATCTTTTAAGTACTAGAGGATCAAGTCCATCTAAGATTGCTCTTTGGCCACGAGTATGATCGGGACTTCATCAATGTTAGGTGCATCAACGGTTTTGAGATAGACCGTTTGGGTGAGGTCAGATTACTTGGAGGAGGTGAGTCATACTAAAGCATCTATAAGCCCGTCTTGGTTGCTAGTCTGATTGGAGAATCCATCAACATACAGTTTCCAACTCGTTATCTGTTCACCTTCCTTGGACTCTTGCCATTGAATGGGTGTTTCGGAGAATGTCGTTTTCATGATAAAGTCAGCTAAAGCTTAGGCCTTGATTACTGTCTAAGGTTTGTATCGAATTGAGCTCATCAACCTTTATGGACCACTTTACTAGCCTTTCGGAGAGATCTGATTTGTTGAATACTTGTCTCAAAGGCTGATCGGTCAGCAAGTTGATAGTATGGGCCTGTAAGTATAGTCAGAGCTTCCAAGCTGTGGCTAGGAGAGCATATACCATTTTTTTTTATGATGAGATACCTTGTTTCAGCGTTACGGTGAACTCGATTGACATAGTAAATGGGCTTCTGGATACCACTTTCCTTTCAAACCAGGATTGAAGCCGCTACATCTTGGTCCGCTGATATATAGAGAAATAACTCATCCTCGGTAATGAGCTTGGTCAAGAGTGGGGGCGAGCTCAAGTATTTCTTTAATTCTTCGAAAGCTTTCTAGAAGTCCTTTGTCCAAGTGAAATCCTTGGCTTTTCTGATAAACTTGAAGAATGGTAGAAACCTCTTGACGGATTTGGACATGAATCGACTGAGCGTGGCTATGCGTCCATATAACCTTTGTACCTCTTTAATGTTTCGAGGAGGAGTCATGTCTAAGATTATCTTGATCTTCTCGGGATTTACATCGATCCCTCATTGTGTGACCATGAAGTCTAAGAATTTCCCAGAGGACCTTGAAGGCATACTTTTTTGGGGTTTAACCTCATTTGGTGATTCGGAGTATACCAAATGCTTCTTTTAGATCAGACTCATGGTCATCGACCCTGATATTTTTAATAGCATATCATTCACGTATACTTTCACATTTTCCAAATCTGTTATTTGAAAATCTTGTTAACCAGCCTTTGATAGATTACTCTTGCAGTTTTGAATTTGAAGGGCATTACCTTGTAGCAGTATAAGCCTCAATCGATGATGAAGGTTGTTTTGATTGTATCCCGGGTAGGCATCTGTTGGTCTATCCGAGGGAGAGAGATGCTGTTCTTTGGACAGGCTTTGATCAGATCCGTGAAATTGATACATATTTTCTATTTATCATTGGCCTTTTTTACAATCACTCATTAGTGACCCATTCTGGGTCATTGGCTTCTTGGATGAAATTAGCCACAAGGAGCTTATCATCCTTTTCTTCTATAGCATTCTGTCATTCTAGGGAGAATGACCTATTCTTTTGAATGACAAGCTTGTGGTTCGGGTCTATGTTTAGTCTATAGACAATGACTTGGAGATCAATCTCGGGCATGTCGGAGGCTGACCATACAAATAGATCTTGGGTCTTTCGAAGAAAAAAGATCAGTGTCTCATTGAGACTCTCAAAGAGGTTAGATAAGACCTGGACAGTTCTTGAGTCTTCCTCATTCAAGGGGATGGCGATGAGCTCTTCAACAGGCTATTCTCGAGTTATTTTGAGCTCGTTTTGGAGATATTCGATTTCCAGAGGTAAGGCTTTAGCCCTTTTTTTCCCCTTAATGGAGTTTAGATAACAAGATTAGGAGGCTTGCTGGTTCCTCTTGACTTCCCATACACCTTTCTCGGTAGGAAATTTCACCTTCAGTTAATTGGCGGAGACTACTGTCCTCATCTCATTAAGCATCGGTCATAGTGTTATATGATGATGAGTGCTTGACTCTAGAAATGTGGTCATTATAGTAGTGAGTTATGGATTGTTTCCTATGGTAATTGAGAGGGCAATACTAGCTTCCCTAAAGACTGGCATTCCCAAGAAGCCATATAGTGGAGAAGACACCGGCTTGAGCTGGTCATCCTTCAAATTCATCTTCTTGAAGGCGATGTAATAAAGAATGCCTACCAAGCTTCCATTGTCCACCAGGATTCGTTCGACATTGTAATTAGCGATAAAGAGAGTGATGACTACTACATCATCATTGGGGGGGGGGTCTGCAACCCCATTAGATCATCATTCGTGAAGTAGATTACCTATTTTGTCTTGACCCACTTGTGAGGTACATTGACTGATGCTACTAACTGGACGTAGGCTTTCCTTGTGTGGGATGATTGCCCCCTATTGCTGGTCCCCCGAAGATTGTTTTGATGGTGACCGTAACTGTAGTTATGTGACCTTGGTCACTCTGGGGATGTTTGTCACTCTGAACCTATTTATTAGGACTTAGCTTGGGACTTTGCCTAAGACTGCTCTTAGAACTTTGGCAATGGCTTCGATCATACCTTGATTGTCCGATAGTCTGCTTGTTGGGGCATCGAGGTCGATTTTCATTTTCTCAGAATTGGCAATGCCCAATGTATTCTTTTAAGAACCCTTATTGGATTAGGGACTCAATCTGGCTTTTGAGAACGTGACATTCCTCGGTGTCATGCTCGTAATCCTTATAAAACCGACACCACCTGTTTCGATTCTTGCTTTCATTGGGGTGGAACGGTTTCGGAGGCCAATGAAGAACGTCTCGGTCCTGAATGTTCATAAGTATGTTCATCATGGAGGCATTAAGTAGGGTGAAACTCTCGAGGAGTTTACTCTCTTGATGGAAGTTTTTTGCCTAACTGTCATTCGTCTCATTGGCATCTCTTTTCCTTTTCTCCTTCCCTCTTTCTCTTTCCCGTTTGAGAGCTTGATCATCCTCGACGATCATAAACTCTTCAGCTCAAGCGAAGATCTCAATCATATCCTTGAGAGGTAGCCTGGTGAGCTTAGAATTGAAAAATCCAGACCTAAGTTTGTTCTTGCAGGCTAAAGTTTGAATAGTGGGATCAAGGTCAGGAATTTCCTATGCAGCGACGTTGAACCAGGAGATGTACTCTCAGAGTTTCTCTCCCTTCCATTAGATGATACCAAAAAGACTCTAATGTTTTCTAAGTTCCTTTGCTGCTAAGAAAGTGGGCAACAAAGGCATGACTCAGCTCTTGAAATTAGCTAATACTAGCAGGCTTAATGTGTGAACACTAGGTGTTGACAGCCTTTTCAATGGTCAAGGGGAAAGCTCAGCACATTACTGCGTCTAGGTGACAGTGCATCATCATTGTTGTCTTGTAAAGTCGGGCATGATCTATAGGATCCGTAGAGCCATCATACTTCTTTATGATGGACATTCGAAAGTGTCGAGGGAGAAGGGCATCGAGGATGTCCTGTGTGAATGGAGGAGCTTGAGAGTTGAGTTTATCCAGGACATTAGCGTTTCTGCTTTTGAAAGGCTATTTTATTCGTCAATCCATCTCCTCTAACTTTCTATCCATGTTAGTGTGGTTCTTGGAGGTGGAGAATCCTTTGGACTTTGACTCAGGGAGAGGAAAAGATCCAGTGGTTGCGTTGTTGTGAGCTAGTTTATTGGAATTCACGTGCCTCATTAGCCGAGGGCTTTGGTGAGATAAGGGTGGAAGTGAAGGAGATTGCACTCTTTCCTCAAGTTTTGCGACCAGATTGGTGACTAATTGGGTGAGCTGTAGGAACTGTTCTTAAGTAATTGGCCCAACCGGAACTGGTTTGTTAGATTCATTCGGATTTTCTTGGATGTTAGGATCCACTGAGTTGGACTGAGATGGTAGCTCATGCCTAGTTCATCTATAAGATGGTTCGTTATTGTTCTGATTGGAGGTGGCATGCTCTGAAATGATAGGGAGTCGTGAACCAAACTGTTGGCTATGAGTGGATGCTCGCATGACTATTAAGCTAGTGCCGGTGGTGTTCTTAGTAGGATTTTTGGGCGGCATCGTAACAGTGAAATTCTTTTTCCTTCAAAATGGTAATCTATTGATATCAATTTTTTTTTAGGAATATGAATGGTCAGAGAGCGAAACCTACACACATGAAACGAAAAAAAAAATCTAAAAGTCGCCAGAGGACCGGAGGGGTGTGCTTTGAGGTACTCTCCGATGCCTAAGTTAGAATAGGAGTTTTTGAAAGTATGGAGGGATATGTAATGTTGAGAGTTATGAGTGAGAATTAAATGTACCTTATGATGTTGAGAGCCCTCTTCATATAGTGTTTCAGAATTGAGTTCAATTAGAAGAGTGATTGATCACTAAGTGTTGTGACAGGAATAATATTCCTATAGATAAGTTTGCAGTTATCTATAAATTGGATAATGATTTATCTGTAAGCTGGAGTGGCACAGTAGTATTAGAACATCGGTATGAAATTATTGTTATGCCCTTTTCCAGGAGTGACGATTTGATTGGTTGATCTATCTGAGTTGTGAAATTACTCTTTTATCCTTGGAGGTTGCCATGTGTTATTATATTATTGGAGATGGAATTTTCTCCTACATCACTACTGTTGACCCTTATTTGATTTTAATGATGACAAAGATATATTAAATTATACTAACCAACTTATCTAAGTGTTTAAAGTTGCAAGACGGTTCCTCAAAAGTCAATCGAGTAAGCATCCAACCTTTGGAGATGTTGAAGATCAAGATTAGGTACTAAAATAGTAATTTAAATGATGTAACTCTCTTAGTTAAGTACCTAGCTTTTTCTTATAGCTCAAATTTTCTTAACAAAAGTTTTTGACAAATATCATTTTGACTGGAAAACAAAACTGAAAACAAAATACTGTATATTAGGTTACCTAGTTGACTAAATGAATCCATTCAATCAACTGGACATCCAGTCGACTGAATGATTTTCTGAAAGAATCATTAAGTTGACTGAATGAATCCAGTCGACTGAATGATTCCTTTAGAAAATCTTTCAGTTGATTGAATGAAGGTAAAAAATATTTTGTCTTCTAATCCAGTTTACTGAATAATCCTTTCAGTCGACTAAATGAATTGCTTGAAACAAAATTTAATTTCAACTTAGCATCTAGTCGATTGAACAAAATCATTTAGTCGACTAAATATTTGAAAATAACGGTAATAATTCAAATCTAAAGCACCGTTAAGTGCAATAAATGCGCTGAACCACTCCCAAATGGGATTTTGCCGTGAGTAACGGCTAGTAGGCTTTTAAACTATAAAAGCCCATCATAAATGAGACAAAAGAACAAATCTTGAGTAATTAATCTTTATCTTCTCATTTATTTCATTCAAAGCTTTCTCAAAAATCTTTATTAGCCATTCTTAAAAGCTTTGAACTTCTAAGATCGATCCTTTCTTCTTTGTAAGAGCATTAAATACCAAGTCTCTCTTGTTCTTCATCGTTAAATTTTTAATCATTGTAAAGAAGAAGAGTTGGTGTAACTCTTAGAGTGTTTAGGAGTTAAACACTTCTTGTAAAAGGCTTCCTTAACCAGAAGAGATCGTGTAAGGTTTTGGCAATAGCCATGAAGTTGCTCGAGTTATTAGTGAACTGCTTCAATGAGGTTCATTGATGAGAGTGAACCTAGGGTCGAATAAATCTGATATTGCAAAACCACTATAAATAGTGTTTGCACACTCTCTTCTTTATTTCTTTACTTTCAGATACTTGTCATTCTTGATTGTGCTTGGTAAGTTTTTAAAAACTTGTTTGTTGTAAGAAAAAGTTTTAAAAACCAAATTCACCCCCTATTGGGTTTGGACCTTAGTCTACAATTAGTATCAGAGCCCCATTCTCAATTTTAAGGGTTAAAATCCTTAAGTTGATCTGATAGCAACTAATACTTATACCGAAGGACATTCCTACATTAGACCTCCTTATTTCAATGGCACAAATTATAACTATTGGAAAAATAAAATGAAAATCTTTTTTAAAAGACAAGAATATAATTTGTGGAGAATCATTGAAGAATGACCTAGAATTCCTTCAAAGGATGTAACCATTAGAGAAGTCACTCATACGATGCCTAAACTCAAAATTGAGTTTGATGAAGAGGATTGTAGAATGATGTCTCTAAATAGTAGAGTAACTAGTATTTTACAGTATGCATTGGATATAAATGAATATAATAAAGTTTCCTCATGTGGTTCGGCAAAAGAAATTTTGGAAAAACTTCAAGTGACATACGAAGGCACTAATGAAGTCAAAAAATCAAAAATCTATATGCTAGTGTCCGAGTATAAAATGTATTTTCGTTTCACGAGTATTATTAATAGTTTGAAGCTTCTTGGTAGGAACATTAAAGAGTTTGAACTAACAAGGAAGATCCATAGATCTTTGCCTCTAACTTGGAAGGAAAAGAATATAGCCATCATTGAAGCCAAAAACCTTGATACACTCGGAGTAGAAACCTTCTCTGGCTCTCTATTGACATATAAGATGGAAGAAATGAAACAAGGAGAGATTGATGATGACTTGAAAAAGAAGAGGACCATTGCTCTCGAAGCTACCTCAAGTAAGAAGGTGGAAGAAGAGGATGTAAGTGAGAGTAGTGAAGAAGATGGAGAGATAACTTTCATCACTAAGAGATTTCACAAGTTCTTGAAGAAGAGCAAGAAGCCTTACATAAAGGACTTCACAAAAAGGGAACTAATGGTGTGCTTTGGTTGCAAGAAACCCAAGCACATCAAGGTCGATTGCCCTATAACAAAGAAGTAGTACAATAACTTCAAGAAGAAAGAAATGGTGGCTACTACATCAACTTGGAGTGATGATGAGAAGGACTCCGATAATGAGATCAACTATGAAGAGATTGCCAATCTTTGCTTGATGGTAATCGATGATGAAAGTGAGGTGATTAGTTCTTCCCCCACTAATGATATTGATAGTAGTAATAATGAATTGATTGAGGCAATAAATGAAATGTATATGGAATTAAAGAAATTTGGTTCTAGAATAAGGTGGAAGAAGAGGAAATAAATGAGAGTAGTGAAGAAAATAGAGAGATGGCTTTCATCACTAAGAGATTTCACATGTTCTTAAAAAGAGTAAGAAGCCTTACACAACGGACTTCACAAAAAGGGAACCAACTTTGGTTACAAGAAACCCAAGCACATCAAGGCCGATTGCCCTATAACAAAGAAGTCAGACAATAACTTCAAGAAGAAAGCAATGGTGGATACTACATCAACTTGGAGTGATGATGAGGAGGACTCTGATAATAAGAATAACTATGAAGATATTGTCAATCTTTGCTTGATGGTAATTGATGATGAAAGTAAGGTAATTAGTTCTTCCCCCACTAATGATATTGATAGTAGTAATAAGGAATTGATTGAGGCAATAAGTGAAATGCATATGGAATTAAAGAAATTTGATTCTAGAAATGGAGCTCTCCAAAATCTAGTCTCATCCCTCTCTAAAGAGATGGAAGCTCTAAAAGAAGAAAAAAAAAACTTTCTTTAGAGCTCAATAACTCATCATTTGATTCATTGAAAAATGAAAATGAAAATTTAAAAAAGAAAATGATGGAGTTAAATAACACTATATCTAGGCTTGTTCTTGGGAAAAAAAAACTAGATGAAGTGTTATCTAGTAAAAAAATGAGTGAAGAAAAATATGGCTTGGGTTATTCTCCATAAAGCAAGCAAAAGATTAATGAGACTATCTTTGTGAAAGGAACTTGTGTGAATGAACCATCCACTTCTAAGGCTCCTAGCAATGTTAGAAATATTCCTTTGAAAAATGCTAAGAAGCCTAAGAACATACATTTCAATTCCAATGTAAAGAATTCAAATGCCTATACTAGAAATAGAAATCTTAGAAATACTTGTGCACATATGTATGCTCATCCTAGGAATATATATTCAAGAAATGCATATCCTAGGAATGCATACTCTAGAAATAACTATATGTATACTCTAGAGATAACATGTATGTTTATAATTCCTATACTAGAAACATTATACTAGGAATTCTTATCCAAATAATGATAGATATTCATACTCAAGACATCCTAGAAGCTTCTATAACTATCATCTTAGGATCATGCATCATCAATATGTCTACAATTATAGAGCACCTTACAATGTTAAGAAAATATGGGTTCCTAAAGGAGCTTTATTTTCTAGGACTAACCCCAAAAGACCCAAGAAATTTTGGGTACCTAAGAGTGCTATTGTGTATCTATGTGTAATGCAGATATGTCTCCACACGAAGGAAAAAGTTGCTCATTGGTACCTTGATAATGGGTGCTTAAAGCACATGACAGGTGATCAAAGTGTGTTCAAAGAATTAACTTTAATAGATGGCGAGCACGTCACCATTGGAGATGACACTAAGATGAAATTCATCAGACATGGTAAAGTGGGTAAAAATTTATCAACCATTGATCATGTATTATTTGTGCAAGGTCTTAAGCCTAACTTGCTTAGCATTAGTTAACATTGTGATAAAGGCAATAAATTTGTATTTAAGTCATCTTATTTTCTTATAATAGGCATTAAGAGTAACAAGATTAAGTTTGTTGGCCAAAGGCATGAAAATGTTTATATAGCTGTTTTAAAATCTTTACCTTCAGAAAATGAAAAATATTTTCTGCTTTTAGTGAAAACTAATGGCTATGACATAGAGTACTTGACCATGTGAACATAAATTTGATTATAATTCTTTCAAGAAAATATTTGGTTGTTGGTCTTCCCAAAATCAAATTTAAAAAAGATAAAGTATGTGATGCTTGTCAAATGGGAAAATAAACAAGAGTCTCTTTTAAAGCCAAAAATGTGATTTCAACTTCTAAACCTTTAAAGCTTTTGCATATAGACTTGTTTGATCCAATAAGCACTATTAGTCGAAGTGGCCATCAATATGCTCTTGTTATTATTGATGATTATTCAAGATGTACCTTTGTTATTTTTATTGATTATAAAGGTTTTTTGAACTTTTGCAAGAAGGTTCAAAATGAAAAAAGAATTTCTATTCAAGTATTAGAAGTGACCATGGAAAAAAATTTGAAAACCAAAGTTTTTCAAAATTTTGTGATGAAAATGGAATTGATCACAACTTTTCAGCCCCTAGAACTCCTAAACAAAATGGTGTTGTTGAGAGGAAAAATAGAGTTTTAGAAGAATTTGCAAGAACTATGCTTTGTAAAAATAGTTTACCAAAATATTTTTGGGTGGAAGCCATAAACACTTATTGTTATGTTTTAAATAGAGTATTAATTAGGTATATACTTAAAAAAACTCCTCATGAACTATGAAATGTAGTAATATCTCTTATTTTTGAGCTTTTCGGTTACAAATACTTCATCCTAAATAATAATAAAACTAATTTAGGTAAATTTGACTCTAAGATCAATGAAAGGATATTCAACCTCTAGTAAAGCTTATAGAGTCTTCAACAAAAGAACTCTTGTGGTTGAAGAATCTGTACATATAGCCTTTGATGAGTCTAACCCAATTAGTAGTATAATAGTCTCTCTTGATGATAATGCATATTTGTTCCGAAAGTGGATGGTTCTACTCCCATTGTTGACTCTAAAGAAAGTCAACCTCAAGTGGATCAAGGTAGTAACTCATAAACGATCAACCATCTACAAGTCAACAAGGAAATGAACTTCCCAAAGATTAGAGCTATGTTAATTATCAATTAATCAATTAAGTGACTGGTGATCCTTCATAAGGGGTAATGACTCGTTCTTCTATTAGAAATGTATGCAACTTTGGAGCTTACTTATCCCAAGTTGAACCTAAGTCCTTTAATGAAGCTGAAAATGATGAAAATTGGATAAATGTTAAGCAAGAGGAACTAAATCAATTTGAAAGAAGTAAAGTGTGGAGTTTAGTTCCTAGACCTAAGAACCATACTATTATAGGAACTAAATGGGTATTTAGAAATAAATAGATGAAAATGGAGTAGAAACAAGAAATAAAGCTAGACTTGTAGCTAAATGTTAAAATCAAGAAGAAGACATTGATTTTGATGAAACCTATGCTCTCGCTAGACTAGAAGCGATACGTATGTTTCTTGCATTTGCATATTTCAAGAACTTCAAACTATTTCAAATGGATGTAAAAAGTCCATTTTTAAATGGCTTTAGTGAAGAAGAGGTCTATGTTGAACAACCTCTTAGTTTTGAAGATCCTAACCTTCTAAACCATGTTTATAGGCTTTCTAAAGCCGTTTATAGGTTAAAGTAAGCTCCAAGGGCATGGTATGAAAGGTTAAGTAGGTTTTGCTTGAAAATAGTGGTACAAGAGGAAAATTAGATATAACTTTTTTTACAAAAACTCATAAGCATGACACACTTTTAGCAAAAACCAGCTTTGAACCCGTGCAAATGCAAAGGAATATTTTGTTCATGAAAAGAAAATGTGAGATAAAAACACTCATTAAAAGATAATTTATTTTATCATAACAAACATTTGAATTAAATAAAAAATTATTTTTAAAAGAGGAAGGGAGATACTTATACATTTCTAATTTAAAGCCTTATTTTTTTGTTGTCTAAATATCCATACAATAGTGCTTGCTGTAAAAATAGTACATATTTCCGCCCTTATGTGGCATTATATTGATCGTAACATAATAGAAATTAATTTTGATGTGTCATTTTAGATCTGCATGTAACTATCTTCTCTTTTAGAATCATCTACCATGTCATTCTCGTTCTTGTGCTGCACATTGATCAATGTGATTGATGGTTTATTTGTCATCCAACATGCTAACTATTTTCCCTAAAATAACAATATTTAGTTCAGTTTTTATTAAAATAGTGTCTATTTAGTTTTTTTTGCTAATATCTAAAATAAAATTTAGTTAATTTTAAGATATATAAATATGCTAATTCGGAACATATTTTTTAGATAATATTCTAAATTAATTTGATTAAGTTTAATATTTAGAATTAAAATAAACAAAACTTTCATTGGAATTTTAAAAGATAGTTGCAAAAATTGAAGCAGATTGTAAGAATTTTAAGAGATGATTACTAAAATTGAGGTCATTATGGATATAAATTTATAAAGTAAATATTTTTAAAGACAACAATATTCATGATATATTTAATTTTGATTAAAATAATATGTATTTATTTATTTATTTTTTCTTGACATAGTGGAAGACTTGAGTTTAACCTTAGCGCCCTAAGGAGAAAAGAAGAACAACGTTTTCAACCATTTTCTTCTGGGTGCACCATCGATGGAGAAGAAAACAGTGTTTCTTACCCAAAGATAGAACACCAGCCTGCAGGTTGCAAAGATAAAACTTCGCAGAGTTTTGAGAGAAATTCTCTTAATAAATGTATTGATCAAAGTTCTGAAAAATACACTAATGGGATCACCTATTTATAGTGATAGGAAAATCCTATTCCTTGTAAAAGAAGTAAATCTTGTCCTAGTAGAAAAGTAAACATAGAGTCATAGTTGAAAAGTAAACATAATCCTTGTTGAGAAAGGAAACCTAATCCTAATAAAGAAAATAGTTTTAGAGAAATTAAAGTTAATCCTAATAAGGAAAGGAAAACAAAATAAAATACTAATTATTATGCCTACATTAGTCTCCCCTTCTTGAAAACAACTTGTCATCGAGTTAGGTTCTGTCCCCTTTTGGTGGAAAATATTCAAAAATATCCACCACATTGAAGATCGAAGAAATTGCTAGGTCCTCCGGAAGATCAACAACATAGGTATTATCATTTATCTTCTTGAGAACTTTGCAAGGTCTAAACTTCTTGTTTCGTAGTTTTCCCGATGTTCCAGTAGGTAGTTGCCCCTTGCATAGATACACCATCACAAGATCTCATTCTCGGAAACCTTTGATCTCCGACACTTATCTGCCTTCTCCTTATACTTAGCATAAGTATCATCGAGATGTTGACGAACCTCTTCATGAGTTTTCTTTACCCATTTGGCCAAGCTGCTCGGCTACTATACTAGCCCCGGGTAACTTGGACAGATTTGCTAAGTTTATAGCAAGCTTCAGAGTTCTTCCATACACGACCTCGAATGATGTCTTTCCAGTAGACCTATTCACCATATTATTATAGGGAAACTCGGCCTGAGCTAGAGCTAGGTCCCACTGTTTCAACTTATCTCCTGCAATACAACGAAGCAAGTTGCCTAATGTGTGGTTCACAACCTCAGTTTGTCCATCCGTCTGCGGATGACTAGTGCTACTGAAATTTAAGGCTGTGTCAAACCTCCTCCCTAAAGTTCTCAAAAAGTGGGATAAAAACTTGGCATCTTAGTCAGAAATAATCGACTTTGGCACCCTATTGCAATCTTACCACTTCTCGAAAGAATAGGTTAGCTACTTGGACAATATCATAATTTTTTCTACAAGAAATAAAATGAGCCATATTGGAAAACCTGTCTACTACCACCATAATAGAGTAAGCTCTTCGCTGGGTTCTTTGAAGTCCCAACACAAAATCCTTGGACACATCATCCCATGGTGCCTTGGGTATCGGTAAAGGCATGTAAAGGCTAGTGTTTTACATTTGCCCCTTAGCTACTAGACATACTTGGCATCTCTTCATGACATTTCCAACATCTTTCTTCAATTGCGGCCAATAATACCGATCCTCCACCAATGCAATGGTCTTGTTTCTCCTGAGATGTCCACCTAAACCTCCACCATGCAGCTCTCAGATGACTTACTCCCGAAGAGAACTTCTCAGAATGCAAAGCTGATTTCTCTGGAAGAGATATCTCTCCTGGATATACATCTCGGGTATAGGTGTCCCAGATTTGCAACGATCCAGTGCTCTCCAAAATCCTCATCTGTTTCATATAACTCATTGAGGCACTCGAATCTTGTTACTGCAACTTGTAAACTTACCAATAGTGTAGCTTGGTGGCTCAATGCATCAGCTACTCAGTTTAGTTTCTCTGATTTATGCTTAAAGGAGAAAGTGAATCGCTGAATGTAAGATATCCATCGAGTGTGCATTCGATTCAGATTCTTTTGACTGTTGATAAATTTCAAAGCTTGATGGTCAGTGTAAAGGATAAACTCTTGCTGAATAAGGCAGTGCTCTCATACCTACAATGCTCTCAAAATAGCATTGAGTTCTTATTCATATGTTGACTATTTCTGTCTTGTCTCTCCAAACTTCTCACTAAAAAATTCAGTAGGCTTTCCTTCTTGAGTCAATACGGATCCAATCCCTATAATTGACGTATCACACTCAACCTCAAATAATTTGTTGAAGTCGGGTAGAACTAGTACTGGTTCTATACATAGCTTCTATTTAATTAGTTTAAAACTCTTCCCAGCTTCTTCACCCCAATATAAACCACCTTTCTTCATTCACTCGATGATAGGGGCTACTATGCTGCTGAAATTTCAAATGAACCTCCGCTAACCCGTGAAAGCTTCTGACCTCCCCGAAAATCCTCGGTGTGGGCCACTCTCGGATTGCTTTCACTTTGTCCTCATCAACTCGAATCCCATCTGAACTGATTATAAATCTGAGAAAGAGTAGCCGGTCCATTATAAAGGTGCACTTCTTCAAGTTGATAAAGATCTTGTGTTCACGAAGGGTCTTCATTATCTACCTTATATGACTTATATGGTCTCCCGGGTTGCGACTGTAGATAAGAATGTCATCGAAATAAACTACAACGAATTTACCGATGAAGGGTTTTAATACCTGGTGCGTAACTCGCATGAATGTACTTAGTGCATTAGAAAGTCCGAATGGTATCACCATCCACTTGTAGAGTCTTTCTTTAGTTTTGGATGCCATTTATCTCCCGGTTGAATACATATCTAATGATAACCGCTCCTCAAATCGATCTTTGAAAAGATCTTAGCTCCTGCTAGCATATCAAACATATCATCTATCCGAGAAATAAGGAACCTGTACTTCACTGTGATTTTGTTGATAGCTCGATTGTCTATACATATCCTCAAACTATCATCTTTCTTTGGTACAAGCAAAGCTGGTACGACACATAGACTCATACTCTCTCGCAAGTGTCCCTTCCGCATTAGTCCCTATACCTATTCTTGTAGGATCTCATTCTTCTTAGAACTCATCCGATAATGTGGAAGGTTGGGTAGACTAGCTCCAGGCACTAGGTCAATACAATACTGGATGTCTCTCATAAGCGAGAGTCCATCGGGTATCTCCTCTCGGATGATGTCCCGAAACTCTTCTAGCATCTCTTGCATTGGCTCAGGAATGGTTTGTGACATAGGCACAGTGGCTCCCTCAGCTATCAATGCAATGATCTATCATGCTTCCTTGACCTCCTTTAGGAACTCAGCCCCATAGATCAACAAAACCTGCTTCCCTTCGGTTTGGGTAGGTGCCCCAACCAAGTCTTCTTTTAGTGGTCTAAATAATTTTCCAACCATCTAGGAAGACAATATAGACATTATCACGGCCTTTGTATTGGGTGTCCACGTCGAATAGCCATGGTCTCCTTAAAATTATACGACAAGCATCCATCTCAATAATATCACAAAGAATGAAGACTAAATAGTGTTTATCGATTGAGAAGGTGAACCGACACTGCTTGGTAACTGGTGTCTCGATACCCTACTTGATCCATCAAATCTTGTAAGGTACTGGGTGCTTTTCTGTCTTTAGGCCTAATTTCGTCACCATTACTCGGGACACTATATCATGAGAATCAACAAGCACCATTAAAGGATCCATTGCATGTTCTAGTTAGGCCTATTACTAGAACAAGATCCAAGAATATCAAAGAAACACTCAATGGGCTGATTCAAGAGATTTGGGCTGATTCTAAAATAGGGCATTCCAAGTTTGGCCCAAAGGGAGATGAAGGCGTAATAAATTTAATCCAAGCTATTAATGGGGTTGATTTTTTTTAATTGGGCATAATTTCCTTAGTAATGGCGTGGATTAATGGCTGATTATGGCTTGAAGAGCATGGAATTAGAAAGAGAAAGTGGCTGATTACTTTCTAATTTAAGAGCAATTAATTGGCTGATTGACTTTCCAGTTCCATACCAATTAATTGGCTGATAGACTCGCCTATTTCAGACTTTTCTTAGATGTATTTTTTTAGTCATTTCTTTATCTACTTTCTTATTTTGGAACCAAGTTAGTTTTATTTTTAGTGGGTGTGTGGGGCTGAAAAGGTTATAAATAACATATACTCATTGTAATAAAGTAGATTTGAATAAAAATCAGAAAAACGTGAGGTTTGCTTCCTCTATTGGTTCTTCAGAGAACTTGTGAACTTATTGAGGATTCTTCCTTGTGGCATTCAAATTTTATACCTTTGATTCATGATTCAGTTATAATCATTGGATCGAGGTTTGTTACTTTATACCTTCGGTTCGCATTTCATTATAAACGTTCAGTCGGGGTTTTCTACTAAAAATCTGAATTTTAGCTTTCTTGGGCAAGTATTCCAATATTGTTTGTTAGGTCTCAAAACGTGTCGGTTGAGGTTCACATCATTTGGTATCAGAGCCAGCTACTAAAAATCAGATTTTCTATCCTTTTATCTTTCGTTTTTTGTTATCATCCTATCTTGTTCCGTTTGTACTCATTATTCGCTTTTCTTCTTTTGTGTTGTGCACCCAGTTAAAAAAAAAAAACGTGAGGTTTACTTCCTCTATTGGTTCTTCAGAGAACTTACGAACTTATCGAGGATTCTTCCTTGTGGCGTTCAAATTTTATACCTTCGGTTCGTGATTCAATTATAATCATTGAGTTGAGGTTTGTTACTTTATACCTTTGGTTCGCGTTTCATTATAAACATTGGGTCGAGGTTTTCTATCAAAAATATAAATTTTAGCTTTCTTGGGCAAGTATTCCAATATTGTTTGTTGGGTTTCAAAGTGATTTGGTTGAGGTTCGCATCATTTGGTATCAGAGCCAACTTCTAAAAATCAAGTTTACTATCCTTTTATCTTTCGTTGCTTCTAAAAAAGGGTGATACTGAAGAAATAGATACAATCATTCATCGTACTTATCAAAGTTAATTTTTTTTTCTTGAATCATGACTTTTGTAGTTTCAGTTCTCTCTAAAAAAAAAACTGATTCTTATCATTTTCCTTTGATTCGTTGTTTCTATAATATTTTCTTGCCATCAGTATTTCTTTAAATACTCCAAGTTGAATTTCTTGATCAAGTTTATTAGTTTAATAATGAATTGAAAAGGGGAAGCTACAAGTGGAAAAAAGGCGAGAAAGTGAGAATAATATCGGGAAAAAAGCCAATTTAAGAGTGAAACACGAGTGTGAACAACATAATTTGTGTGCAAACACGTGAGGGAGTGTGGTGAGGAATTATTTCTAACATTTCTCTATAGTTTAAAAAAATGTCTTCCAGCTCCCTGTGGATACAATAGGTCCAGCACTACTACCTTTTGAACAAATCCATATGGGAGATTAAGGCATGCAAGGAGGACTCCCCTCTTTGGAAGAGGATCTTAGAAATCAGAGATGAAATAGTTGGGTAGCCCCCTAATGTATTACTAGCTACCAACAAATTTATGGATTGGAGGCTGCATGATGAGTTGAGCATCAAAAAGGTGTATAATGTAATGAGACAGAAAAATAATGAAGTTAGATGGGCTTCCCTGGTTTGGAATAATCACTGCCCCCCTAAACAATCCTTCATTCTTTGGCTGGCAATAAAGAACAGACTCCTCACAAAGGACAAGCTCCACCTTGAAGGAACTGACAAGCTGTGCCCCCTATGTTCTGACCAGGAGGAGAACAAAGAGCACATCTTCTTCTCTTGTAGAGTCAGCAAGGATGTCTGGATATCCATCAACAAATGGCTGGGATGCAGGAGACAAATGACATCTATAGAGAGTGCCATTAGATGGACTATCAAAGCTAAAGGCACTGGTCCCCCTGCTGTGGCCAGAAAGTTTGCCCTTGCAAGCACAGTTTACAATATCTGGCTAGCTAGAAATGCTAAGCTGTTTGACAATGCCCCTGTCCTGCCTGCTAGTCTTGTGAAGAAGATCCAGCTGGGTATTTATAGAACTGTATATGCTACCTGCCCTGAGTATAGGCTGCTGCTGTAGGGTTCTTCTCTGCTGTGTTTCTTTTCTGTGCTATGAGGCTGTGTGCCTTCATTGTCCTGTCTCCCCTTGTATTTCCAGGGTATACCCTGGTTTTGTTTTGTATTGTTTCAGATGTTCTTTGTTGCCTGTTGTTTTGTTTATTCCCTGGGTATGCCCAGTTCCCATGTAAGCTGTGTGTTGTGATGCTATTGTAATTGCTGCCTATCATGGTCCAGCAGGCTCCATTATTGTTCTCAAGTTCCTTATTCAGCTATAGGCTTTTGTTAAGCCCTAGTTTTATTTGTACATGCCTCACTTGTAAATCTCCTAGGTATGCCTAGTGAATATTTTTTGTACATTTTGATCACTTAATACAAGTTTATTTACAGATAAAAAAAAAAATGTCTTCCAAGGGCGACACATCAAGCAAAGAAGGAAGGGAGGAGTCGTCCTTCGTGTTGTAGGCTATGCAACAACAATATGAACACATGAACATGGTGTTCAATGAGATTCAGGATCGGATGGATAGGCAAGACACTATTATTGCTACTTGGTGCGAGGGACATCCCCAAAGAGTCTCTAATGCTAGAAAGCAAGAATGATATGCACCCGTGGATGATTCTAATGATGACCATGAGGATGAGTTCGATGATGAAGAGGATCAAGCTTCATTGAACGGTGAGGGCAGGTTCATGCCAATGGGAGAAAGGCATGGTAGAGGTTTCCGAAGAGATCCAAGATGGAGAGATGGGACTGACAGAAACCTAGGAAACATCAAAATGAAGATACCATCGTTCAAAGGGAAAAACAATCCTGAAGGGTACTTGGAATGGGATAAAAGGTTGAGTTGATTTTTGAGTGCCATAACTACTCCGAGGAGAAAAAGGTAAAACTCGCTGTCATTGAGTTTACTGACTATGCTATTATATGGTGGGATCAACGTGTGATGAACAGGAGGAGAAACCATGAGAGGTCTATTGAGACGTGGGAGGAAATGAAGGCCATCGTGAGGAGGCAGTTTGTCCTTAGTCACTACTATAGGACTTGTATCAGAAATTACAAAGTCTTACTCAAGGCTATAGGAGTGTGGATGACTACTACAAGGAGATGGAGATTTCCATGATTCGGGCTAATGTAAAGGAGGATAGAGAAGCTACCATGGCGAGGTTTTTGAATGGGTTGAACTGGGGCATTGCCAACGTGGTGGAGTTGTAACATTACATCGGGTTGGAAGACATGGTGCATATGGCAATAAAGGTGGAATGATAACTTAAAAGAAAAGGAACTCGGTCGTTCCAAAATTTGGGCTCCTCTACTTCATGGAGGTCGAATTGGAGGAAAGACGAAGGGGATGTTTTAAAGTCCAAAACCAAACCACCAAAAAGGAGAGATGAAGTTCCCAGTGTCCACAAAAGTAAAACTGAATCCCAAACTCGTAATCATGATATTAAATGTTTTTGTTGTTTGGGAGTAGGTCATATAGCTTCACAATGTCCAATAAAAGGACCATGATTGCACATGTTGATGGAGAGGTAGAAACCGAAAATGAGAGCGATGATGACCAAATACCACCGCCTGAGGACGCTTGTGACGATGATGTGGAGTATTCGATGGATGGTGAGTCACTTGTGGCTAGGTATGCTTTAAGTGCCCAAGTCAAAGAGGATGACATGGAACAACAATGGGATAACATTTTTATGCTAGATGCCACATCAACAACAAGGTATGTAGTATGATCATTGATAGGGGAAGTTGCACTAATGTGGCTAGCACAACTTTAGTTGGAAAATTGAATTTACCTACCGTGAAACACCCTCGACTGTAGAAGTTGTAGTGGTTGAATGATTGTGGGGAGGTTAAGATAAACAAGCAAGTGTTAATTTCTTTTTCAATTGGGAAGTACAAGGATGAATTAATTTGTGATGTTGTTCCAATGCATGCGGGACATATATTATTGGGCAGACCATAGCAATTTGACAGGAATGTCACTCATGACGGGTTCAAGAATAGGCATTCTTTTGTAAAAGACAATAAAACCATTATTCTTGTACCCCTGACTCCAAGACAAGTGTATGAAGATCAAATGAAATTGAAAAGATGGAATGAGTTGAAAAAAAATTATGAGGCCTAGAGTTCAAAAAAAGATGATGAAAAAGAGAGTGAAAGGAAAAAAAAGAGTGAAAAGAAAAGAGAGAGTGAAGAAAATGAGAGGAAAACAAATAAACAAGTGAGTTTTTATGCCAAGGCGAGTGATGTCAAGAGTGCTTTTTATACAAACTAGTCTATATTTGTACTCTTGTACAAAGAGGCATGATTTAATACTAACGAACTTAACGAATCTTTGCCTAGTGTTGTTGTCTCTTTGTCACAGGAATATGAGGACATGTTTCCTAATGATGTGCCTAATGATTGCCACCTATTAGAGGAATAAAGCATCAAATTGATTTTGTGCCAGGTGCGACAATTCCTAACTGACCAGCCTATAGGAGTAATCTGGAGGAGATAAAAGAACTTCGAGGACAAGTTAAGGAGTTGATGGCCAAAAGACACGTGAGAGAGAGCATGAGTCCATGGGTGGTACCGGTGCTACTTGTGCCTAGGAAGGATGGAACTTGGAGAATATGTGTTGATTGCAGGGCTATCAACAACATTATGGTAAAGTATAGACATCCCATTCCTAGGCTAGATAACATATTGGATGAATTGCATGGGTCATGTATTTTCACAAAATTTGATTTGAAAAGTGGGTATCATCAAATTAGGATGAAAAAGTGATAAGTGCTTAAATAGTCATATTTAAGCCCCTTAATTTACATTTGTTAAGTTCTTTATTTATCTATTTCTATGGATTTTACTTCATTTTCATGTTTTATGTGTTTTTCATAGGACTTGGACAAAAAGGTAATAATTTAGAGCTTTTAGGAGCAAAAGTCAAGTTCTGCCATCCAGCAAGGTGCGCTCGAGCGCACACATACGCTCGAGCGTATACCGCATACGCTCGAGTGCAATCATTCCAGAGGCAACAGAACCAGAATAAGAAAGAAGTCTTCCGACTCCAAAAAGGAATTAGGGTTTCGGGACACCATGAAGACCCTATAAATAGCCCTGTAAAAGCACATAACACACACCTTTTGTTCTAGATTCGAAGTAGAGAGCTTAAGAGAAGAATTAACGACTCGTCTCCCGAGTCTTCTTCGGTTTTAGTTTTCTGTTTTTATTTAATTATGTCTAGCATGTTTACTTTACTTAGTATGTGTAACTAAACTCCTATAGGGCTCGATTGAAGCCCTAGTTATGCTTTACCACATATTCATTCATTGATATCTTTGCTATAGCCTTGTTAAAATATTTAACTTGATTAATACCTGTTTGTATTTATATTCCTCATATGTATATGCTTGATCAACGTATGCATGTGGTATGGATAGGTTAGTCGAATCAATTTGGATGACCGAGTCCTGGGTTCAATATTAGTAACAAGGGATATCCACACCAGATTCCCGGGTTAATCAACATGGGAAACCGGGAGCGGATCAAGCCCTAGGTTCCATGTGGTTGTCGATCTCCACAGCCCTCATGCTCTCTTAAGGAACAACTCAGTATATACCCATGCTGAATCCCTTAAGAGAAAAAAAGTTAGAGTATACACCATGCCTAACTCGTTGCATAGGAAGATCAATAGCCTAAGGTGTAGGCTAAGCCCTTAGGTTGGAAACTGATGAGAGTCATAAAATGCATCTTAACAGTACTTAATTGTTAGCATTTTAGGGTTGATCTAGGTTTTAATTGCACTTTTATACGTTAACAACTCTAAAGTATCATTCTTGGATCATTGATCTACTTCGGTGCATTTTCAAGTACTTTAAGCTTAAAAGAGGAGGAAAAGTTATCATTGCTTGAAGTACAAAGACTCGAGGCATACTGGAGTGAGGAATACTTCCGGAAGGACAAGATGGAGGGCTTAAAAGAGCAACAGCTGCTGCCCGCATTGGAAAAGAGTTTCACTAAATTGTGAGAATTTCCCGTACAGATCAATCATCTTTGAAAATTAAACTGTATTGATACAAGAAGAACCAAGAGATGAGCCATATTTTCTTAGAAAGATCTGGAAGTCTATTTTCTGGAGAATTTTACGGTTCGTCAAAAGGATTTTTCTAGAGAAAGTTATGGTAGTTTTAGTAGACAAAGGTCAGGCTGTGTGGGCTGTACGGGATTTCAGCGTGATTTTGGGCTTAAATCCCACATCCCACATCGGTTGAAAAACACATTTCTATATCCCACATCCCACATCGGATGGGAAACACATTGCACTCTTGGTATTTGCCTATATAAGACCCACTCCACTTTAGCTTTGAGAATCAATCGGAACTCATCTGAAATCATCAGAGAGTGACTCTAGAGGGCCTTTAGGAGCAATCCAGAGGGCCTTTAGGAGGAATCCGAATGCATAAATTTGGAGGGCAAGCTGAGAATGATCGTTGAGAGGCCGGAGGCAACTCAAGGAAGCATGAGCCCCATGGCTGGCTAGTCTCCAAGCAAGGCGAAGGGATGAATCCCTAGGTGTAGTTGTTCTTATTTTTCTTTATTTGATTCGGTTGTAGTTGGATATTATTTTCGTTAAACATTGTTATGTTTTATTCTTAATTTAATTAGTAGATTTATTATTACTCCGGTGATTGCATGTTTCTTTTCCATATAAGTTCAGTCATGCTTTTCTTATGTGTACCTGTTTGGGTGTGATTGAGTCCGGTAGATTTCTTTTATAGATTTGTCCATTGCTGCGGTATTGTCGTTTAGATATATCGTCGTCTCTTGATAATTTATAAGTTATGTCATGTGTGTTTGAAAGTAAATGAGATTTCATAACAATTACATTAGGATTTATAAATGTGCTTTAATTGAATATTTGTCGATTGCCTGTTTGGGATGTGAAACTTGCAATCGAGATAAAAACAACTGAATCAAGTTAGGATTAGGGCAACAAACCTAGGGAGGATTTCCAGAACCTTGTCGTTTCTTTATTACATCCATCAATCATTCACACAATTTCTATAAAATAAACAATTTAGAT
>CM043698.1:88855000-88895000 GCA_023935145.1 Bretschneidera sinensis
TAAACCAATATTAAACCAAATGTAACCCTTTGAAAAATCATTTACCACTTTAAAATACATCAATTATTATCACTATTGAGAAAATCCAATGACGACAATATACTCGGGAAGTGATATTGCAACAAAGAACTAAATCAATATAGATAAATACTTAATCCCAACATAATAAAAAAACTAAACCATTCAATAAAAAAAGCATGACTGAATCCATAAACAGAATAAACTCTATGAGTATTTGGAAAAGAAAACATCACTAATAAATTGCGAATAATAAAACAAAAGAGTTTTAATAATTAAAGATCAAATACATAAATTAAAAATAAACAAAAATACCGTCAACTATGCAAGTTCATCTCGAGCCCCACTTAAGAATTTAGTTACCCATAAATATAATGGACAACAAAAATCTAAAGGGAAAATTTGAACTCTTCGTGAGCATCCCTGCTTGGTAGTGGAGATTCCCCAGATTGCTCCCAAAAGCCCTGCGGATTGCTTCGATTGGTAGCAAAGTCCTCCAGACTGCACACTGTTTGGTAACAAAGCCTTGGAGATTGTCCACCCATTTGATGAAGTGAAATGGGGCTTTTATAGGGGAACTCCATGAGTGCAATGTGTTTCTAATCTGATGTGGGATGTGGGATATAGAAATATGTTTCCAACCGATGTGGGATATGGGATTTAAGCCTTCACATGCCCTTCAAAACTTTTGCCCACGTTGAAATCCCGCACAGCCTGACCTTTGTCTACTATAACTGCCATAACTTTCTCTAGAAATATCATACTTACGAGCCGTAAAATTCTCCAAAAAATAGACATCCGGATCTTTCTAAGCATATGTGGCTCATCTCCTGGTTCTTCTTGAATCATTACAATTTAAATCCACAAAAATCACTTCTGCCACGCTGAAATCACGGACAACCTGACTTTGTCTACTTAAACTGCCATAACTTTCTCTAGAAAAATCTTATTTACGAGCCGTAAAATTCTCCAGAAAATAGATATCCGGATCTTTCCAAGGATATATGGCTTATCTCCTGGATCTTTCTGAATCAATATAGTTTAATCTGTAAAAATGACTGATCTGTACGGGCAATTCTAGCAATTTAGTGAAACTTCTTTCCAAGTGCTTGTAAACCAATAAAACAACGAAAAAACAACTCAAAGTAATAAATTCCTAAACTAACAAATGTAAATTAAGGGGTCAAGATATGCAATATTTGGCACTCATCAAATACCCCCAAACTTACATTTTGCTAATCCCTTAGCAAAATAAAATAAAATAAAATAAAAACTAAATGAAAAACAAAGAACTTAAAGATAAGTTCATCATTCATGGTATCCTAAAATTTAAGCATCACACAAAACCATGATATTCATTCATGAGCAAGCTTAAAATGTAAACCTATCTTCGTAATGAATAGGAATTTTAAATTTTAATTACTTACAAAAGGCAGGCTAAGGCATCACAAGTTTGATTCAGTGTAACATGAATTAGTATATAAAGATAAGGCTTTCAAATAACTTCAATGTGCAATGTTTCCATGTCTTAATATTCATAGAATTTCTCATCAGAATGAACAATGATGACATAGTTTTATTTACTTCTCTCTTTTATTATAAGGCTCTGCTATGTTTAGTTCCCTTAAGCTTTCTAATTAACCCATGTAGCGAGTGTTGAGTCAATGACTCCCAAACCAGATGATTTTAGGGCATTAGATGTAAAGACACCCCTAAAGACTTACTAACTCGAGTAAAAAAGGCTATGAAACTAAACTGATCTTAATGCTACCAAGCAAAATTCCTACCTTTTGACGTAAACACTCACTGCTTACTGAGACAAGAGTTCCAGTTACTCAGCGAAAATTTTCTCAATGATCATTATGAATAAAATTCCCACATTTTGACGTGAACACTCATTGCTTATTGAGGCAAGAGGTCCAGTTACTCAGCAAAAATTTTATTAATGATCATCATGAGAATTTTTCTCTTTTTGTGCAATTTTTTTAAAGTGTTTATCCAACAAGTCATCTAGTTTCAGTTGAGTCATACAAACATACACATTAAACTCACATGTCATACCTCACACTATTTTGTGCTAATGTGCTCATATTAGATTAGATCAAACATGTGAATTCTCAAATGCCTAAAGTAAGTAACAAAATTTTAAAACTCTATCATCAAATCAGGTGTTCAAGATTTTAAGCTCACCAATGACATCACATCACAGTATTCATTTAGATTAACCAAATTGTTTTTTAGAACAATATAAACATGTATTTATTTTTTAATAATAAAAAAACTGGGACAGAGTGTGTGTGAATGTGTCTCTCATACCCCCAAACTTAAACTACACATTGTCCCCAATGTGTGAATACCATGGAAAGATTTGACCTGGGAGATGGAGAACTAGCTGGCTGTATGACTCATAGCACACCCCTAAACTTGAACTGATGTACACACATTGTCCCTGAAAAAGAAAAACAAAAGATACTAAAAGTACACAGTTATGAGAAAAACAAAATGATATGTTGTGGGGTGCCTCCCATAAGCGCTAAGTTTTACGTCTTCAGCCGGAAACTCTTATTCCCTTATAGAAAAACATAAGTTGAATGCACCAGCAACTGCTTCACTGCCAAATTTGGTGCTTGTATGCTTTGGAGAGGCCTCAAGGATGTGCACAGCTTCAATGATGTTATCAGTAACTGTTGTGAGTTTTAAATTACTCGCAAGCGCACGAGTCGTTTGCAGTATAGCGTTGTGCAAGTGCGAGGTCGAATCCACAGGGAATTGCGTTGTGAAAATATAATTTTTAATCTAAATTAACTCTATCTTAACCTAGTTCCGAATTTCAGATGATATTGCAAAATAAATTAAAACTAAACTAAGTTGATTTAAAAACTAATAAAAAGGCACTAAAGTTTCCGAATCCACCCCACCGAAGTTAAGCATACATGTTCTAAAAATATAGCCTATCAAAATATTCAATGAATCCAACTATAAGACAAAAAACAAAGAATATCCCAACTAAACCAAAAGCACCCGATGTATCCGCTCTTAACAAATCACAAAGGGAATCCAATTTAATCGAAAAGCATTCAATGTATCCATCAGATGAAACACAAAGAAAATCCAACAGACAATTTAAACTCAATCAATTATAAGATTAACTCAAATAATTGACAGAACATTTATACTAAAAATTGTCAGATTTGTACAAGCAAATCTGAACTACTACGCCAAACAACGGCTGGGCTTCATCTTCAACCTTAGCTGAAGAGTCTAGCCACTCATAACAATAAAACTATAATAAAAAATGCTAAACATTTAAACTAAAACAACTGAATATAAAAAAATAAATAAACAACTTTACATGGGAGAAATTCCACTCGCTGACGGGCGGCGCTTCCCCTCGTGGTAGAAATGCCTTCGGGATCCACCAAAATGCTGGCGGAAGTCCACCGATAAACACCAAAGTGGCTTAGGAATTGTACATTGAATGATGAAGCCAGATGGTGCTTATATAGGGGAAGACCCGGAGTAATGTGGCTTGCAGAAACGATGTGGGATACGGGCCCGAGTGCGCTCGATCGCAGTTTGGTGCGATCGATCGCAGGTACGATCGATCGCAGGTACGATCGATCGCATGACTTGTGCGCACGATCTCATGTGCGCTCGATCGCATGTCTACTACGATTTATCGCATATGCACTGAACTTCAAATATTTCGATGTGGGATTGATGACCTTGCGCTCGATCATAAGCAGGTGCGCTCGAGCGCATTTGCGCTCGATCGTATATCTCGTGCGATCGATCGCAATGTCTCCAGAAGCTTCAAATCTCCTGAAATGCTTCATTTTCTCCACAAAGCTGTAAAAACACACAAAACACAAGAAAAACGTAAAATGAAGTAAAATACTACTAACTAAGAGCATAACAAATGTAAGTTAAGGGTCTAAAATATGCAATATTTAAGACTCATCAGTAACATCTGCAGATTCTGGCTCAATATCTGCTTTTGTGAAACCTTGGGTGAGGGTGGACTCCAATAGATTAAGGTGATGGGCTTTTTCCATGAGTGAGTCAATCATGTATGCCTGGTGGCTCTTGTCATCATCTTCTGATTTGTTCGTTGTTGGGATGTGTAATGACTTACCACTTCGTGTCACAATGGCATTCATCTCCTTCAAATTCTTTTGCACAATGTGTTGACCATGGGGTGTGGACTGAGCTTGAGAAGGGAACTTACCTTGCTCATTCACAATCAAGAAGCTCATCAATTTGGACACTTAGCTCTTTATCTCCTTATTTTCTTCAACAATCTGCGTAATAAAAGATTCCCATCTTTGATTAGTCTTACCCTGTGCCTCAATAAAAGCATGCAAAGTGTCTTCTAAAGGACTCCTAGAAGATGCAGGTGCATGATATGGTGCAGGATATGATCTAGGGGGTTGTGCAGGCGGCTGGTTTTCAGACTTCCAATTTGTTGGAAATCACCTTGACAAGATGCCTAGGTGGTGATCTTCCAAACACCCAAGTCTAAAATGACTTGTAAAGATTAGGAATCAAAAATAGGAACAGAAATCAAAGAAAGAAAGAAGACAAGAGGGACTCATTGTAGTGAGACTAGTTGTAAAGAGAGAGTAGCATAGATTTGATAGAGAGCATTGTAATAAGTTCTTATCATCTTCTTTCTTCTCTTCTTGGTTTCTTCAAGAACTTGAGCTTCTTGGAGAGGGGTTACTGTGATTGTAAAAGAACCATTGATTTAGTGTAGAGAGTTCAGAGGAACTCACGGGGACATAGGCTATTTCCGAACCTTGATAATAAATCGTTTGTCTTCTTTCTTTCTTTGATTTTTGTTCCTGTTTTTGATTCCTAATCTTTACAAGTCATTTTAGACTTGGGTGTTTAGAAGATCACCACCTGGGCATCTTGTCAAGGTGATTTCCAACAGTGGTATCAAAGCTTTGGTGAGAGGGTATTGGAGCAAGAACAAGAAGGTGACGGAGTCAAGACTCCAAGAATCAAATATCAACTTCTTGGGTGATTCAAGAACGGAGTAAAGATCAAGATCAGATCGTGTTCTTGAGAGTGATTCAAGAATGATGATAAGATCCATTTTCGATCATGTTCTTGAGGTTGAAGAAAACATTTGTGGGTATTGCATAAATCTGGGATTTTCTCTTCAAAGATGGCTTCAAATTTCTGTGTTGAGAAGTTTGCTGGAAAGGGAGATTTTTTCCTATGGAAGCGGAAGATTAAGGCTATTCTTATGCAACAGAAAGTGGACTTGGCTATTGGAGAAGATGATGCTTTTCTAGTAAGTATCACGGAGGACCAGCGGGTTGAGATGAAGAAGATGGCATACAACACCATCTTCTTGCATAAGTCGGATAGTGTCACAAGGGAGTGCAGAGACTCGGAAGATCCTGCTGTCTTATGGAAAAAACTAGATGAGTTGTTTCTTACCAAAACTCTCCCTAACAAGATTTATCTTCTTAAAAGAATCTTTGTTTTTAAAATGGATCCTAGTAAAGAGTTGCAAGATAATCTTGATGTCTTTAATAAACTAGTTCAAGATTTGGCTAGTTGTAGCATTAAATTCCCGGATGAACAATTGGTTGTTATTTTGTTAAATTTTCTTCTTGATTGTTTTGATAATTTGATTAATGCTATTGAGTATGGAAGAGATACCTTAACCAAGGAGATTTTCATCAATTCCATAAGGGCACATATTTCAAAGCTAAGATGAGGGAAGTATCAAGTGGAGAAGGGTTGTTCATTAGAGGAAGGCCAACAACTCAGAATGATAGTAGCATTCATGGCAACTACCGGGAGAAATCAAGACGTAGAGGGCAGAGCCATGGAAGATCTCATTCAAAGACAAGACTTGGAGGAAAGAGGTGCTTCTACTGCAATAAGGAAGGCCATTTCAAGAAAGATTGCAAGAAGAGGTTGTGGGATGAGAGAGGAAGAAGCCATACCGATAATGGAGAGGCTTCGGTTGCCAAAGGAGAACAACAAGATGATGTTCTTATTGTGTGCTCAAATGTGAGCAGGAGGCAAGGCAGTGATAAGTGGATTTTGGATTCCGGGTGCACTTATCACATGTGCCCTCACAAGGAATGGTTCAAGAATTTCAAATAGATCAATGATGGAAGGGTCTTCTTGGGGAATGACAATTCTTGCCAAGTGAGTGGGATAGAAGACATCCAGTTGAGGATGTTTGATGGAGTCACAAGGCTGCTGCGAAATGTGAGGTATCTTCCAGATTTGAAGAGGAATTTGATCTCATTGGGGTAGTTGGATTCCTTAGGATATTCATGCAAAGTAGAGGGAAGAAAGATCAAGGTGGCCAAAGGATCTTTAGTAGTGATCAAAGCAGCAATAAAGGATGGACTCTATGAGATGATCAGAGAGACAGAAATTAATGATCAAACAGCAAGCTTGATGGCTGAGATGGATAGGGCAGCCCTTTGGCACACTCGCTTGGGACATATGAGCGAAAAAAGCCTGCAAGTTCTTAGCAAGAATGGTCTACTTAGAGGAGACAAAGTAGAGAAATTGGATTTCTACGAGTGTTACGTTCTTGGGAAGCAACACTAGGTCAGCTTTAACACCGGAGTGCACAAGTTTAAGGAGATTCTTGACTACATTCCTTTGGACCTTTGGGGACCAGCAAGAGCACCAACACAAGGAGATAACTTTTAATTTCTGTCTTTAATTGATGATTATTCAAGAAAAGTTTGGGTTTATTTGTTTAGAAATAAATCAGATGCATTGAATAAATTTGTTGTGTGGAAAAAGTTACTAGAGACTCAAATGGGTAGGGTAGTTAAGGCTTTACGAACTGATAATGGCCTAGAATTTTGTAATAAGGATTTTGATAAATTTTGTGAATTAAATGGCATTCTAAGGCATAGAACGGTTGTAAAAACACCTCAGCAAAATGGAGTTGCTGAGAGGATGAATAGAACCCTTATGGAAAAGGTTATGTGCATGTTAATTGGGTCCGGTTTACCAAAATATTTTTGGGGGGAAGCTGTGTCTATTGCTGCATACTTGGTTAATAGATCACCCTCTAGAGCTTTAGAGCTCAAGACTCCTATGGAGATGTGGAGTGGGAAACCCCCTGAGTTGAGTAACCTTAGGACTTTTGGGTGTGCTGCATATGCACATCAAAAGGATAATAAACTTAACCCAAGGTCTAGAAAATGTGTGTTTTTAGGGTATGGTGATGGGGTAAAGGGATATAGGTTGTGGTCCTTAGAAAAGAAGGGCATGAAACTCATAATAAGTAGGGATGTTATTTTTAATGAATTGTTATTTCCCTACTTAGAGAAAACTAACCCTGCAGGGGCTAGTGAGCAAACCAGTCTGGAATTTGTGGAGCATCGCATCAAGAAGAGTTCGGTTAAGGTAGAGCAAGGAAGGCAAGAGGGTTCGGAAGAGGTAGAGCCCATTAATGAAGGCCATGCTCAGGGCACTCAAGAGGAGGCTGAACTGGAAGAGGTTGATGCAGCAAGTCAGAATGACTACTAGCTCATAAGGGACCGAGAAAGGAGGGTTGTTAGACCACCTTTGAGATATGGGTTTGCGGATGCTAATGTAGCAGCTCCTTGGACAGAAGGAGGGATGGTTGAATTAGAAACTTACATGGATGCCATGGAGTGTAAGGATTCGTCAGAGTGGCAGCTAGCTATGGAGGAAGAAATGGATTCTTTGAGGAAGAACATCTCTTGGGAATTGGTGCCCAAACCAGAAAAACAGAGAGTTGTGGATTGTAGATGGATCTACAAGATCAAAGAAGGGAATAATCTAGGAGATGAAGTTCGGTATAAAGCTAGGCTGGTGTCGAAGGGGTTCACACAAAAAGAAGGCATAGATTTCATCGAAATCTTCTCACCAGTTGTGAAGTACAAGACGATATGGATAGTATTGGCATTGGTGGTCCAATTTAATTGGAAAATCGAGCAAATGGATGTGAAGACAACGTTCTTACATGGAGGGCTTGATGAGACCATCTACATGCAGCACCTGAAGGCTATGAGGAAGGAAGGCAGGGAGAGTTGGTGTGCAAATTGAAGAAATCTCTCTATGGCCTGAAGCAATCACCTCGGCAATGGAATAAGAGGTTTGATTCCTTTGTAATCAGCTTGGGTTTCATAAGGAGCTACTATGATTTGTGCTTGTACTACAAAGGGCAGAAGTTTGAGAAAGTGGTGATCATCCTCATCTATGTTGATGATATGTTGCTGGTTGGGAGCAGCATAGAGAGGATAAGAAAATTGAAGGCTCAACTCAGTGAGGAGTTTGAGATAAAGAATTTTGGCTATGCACAGAAGATCCTTGAGATGTGTATCATCCGAGAAAGGGAGAGAAACAGATTGAAGATCTCTCAAACTTCCTACAAAGAGAAGATGATATCTAAGTTCTCTATGGAAGATAACAAACCAGTGAAGGTTCCCCTTACTGGTCATTTCAAGTTCTCCAGCGATCAATGTCCGAGATCAGAGGTGGAGAAGAAGGAAATGGAAAAAGTCCCTTACTCTAGTGTTGTTGGTTCTGTTATGTTCACCATGGTAAGCACTAAACCTAATATTGCTCATGCAATAAGTGTTCTCAGTAGGTTTATGAGTAATCCCGGAAAGAAGCATTGGCTTGGGATGAAGTGGTTGCTGAGGTACTTGAAGGGAAGCCCAGAAGTAGGGCTGATTTATGAGAAGAGGGGTAAGTCCATCTGTCTTGAAGGTTATGCGGATTCGGACTATGGAGCAGACCGAGATTAAAGAAGATCAATTACCTCATACTTCTTCAACTTAAACGGATGTTGTGTAAGTTGGAAGGCTCAGTTACAGCCTGTGGTAGCACTCTCAACAACCTAGGCTGAGTACATAGCAGCAACAAAAGCTATAAAGGAGGCTATGTGGTGCAAAGGGTTGTTGGAAGAGTTAAAGGTCCTAGAAGAGTAGGTTGTGGTGTTTTCGGATAGTCAAAGTGCATTGCACTTGTGTAAAAATTCGGTGTTCCATGAGAGGACAAAGTACATGGATGTTTGATATCACTTCATTCGAGAAAATGTTACAGAAGGATGCATTCATATGGACAAGTTAGCCCTACAGATTTAGGAACCAAGGTTCTACCTCTAAGTAAGTTCAATCATTGCCTTAGACTACTTAGGATTAGAGTCGGTTGATATGATGACTCAAGATGGGTTTGGATCCTGAAGTTCTCTGCACAATGGTTCGGGTTTAAACACTTAGACAAAGGTAGAGATTGTTGGTATTTGTCTAAGGTTTAAACATGGTTAAGGTTTAAACAAGAGATAGAAGAATGAATTTCAGTATGTTAAAGGAGTGCACACAAGTGTACGCCTCACTTTGGGTGTGTGCACACCTCTCCTTTCAGCAAGACAAAGAAGTGTGCACAGCTTTGAAGGGTCCAACATCAGTATGCGCCATAGTGCTATTCCTCCCAGGCCATGGTTCCCAGCAAGTGAGGATGTTGGAGGAAGGCCAAGGCCATGACGCCCTCTACCCAAGGCCGCGGCACCCAGAAAGTGGTGAAAAGGTGTTTTGCCCAAGGCCGCAACGCGCCTTGTTGGAGGCCTAAACGTTAAGCACACTGATGCACACATGATTAACTTGATTCAGCCTTTTATTAAGTGCGTGGGTGCATTTCCAAAATGCATAGCATCACTTAGGATTGATGGACGGCCATGGTTGATTGGTCATTAAGATCTAAAGGTGGAGAATGACACTCAAGATTGGTCAAGAAGTTGGTGCACTATATAAAGGGTCACCTAGCTTCATTCTATAACAACATATAATCAATTAAGTGATTACAAGTTGTGATATACAAGTGATCAAGAGATACAAAAGAGAATTGTGTGAGAGTGTAAAGACACAAAACACAAGAGGGACTCATTGTAGTGAGGCTAGTTGTAAAGAGAGAGTAGCATAGATTTGATAGAGAGTATTGTAATAAGTTCTTATCATCTTCTTTCTTCTCTTCTTGGTTTCTTCAAGAACTTGAGCTTCTTGGAGAAGAGTTGTTGTGATTGTAACAGAACCATTGATTTAGTGTAGAGAGTTCAGAGGAACTCATGGGGATGTAGGCTATTGCCGAACCTCGATAACAAATCGCTTATCTTCTTTCTTTCTTTAATTTCTGTTCCTATTTTCGATTCCTAATCTTTACAAGTCATTCTAGACTTGGGTGTTTAGAAGATCATCACCAGGGCATCTTGTCAAGGTGATTTCCAACACAGCTAAAATTGGGGTGATTACGCCACTCCGGATTATAGGTATCAGAGAAAGGTGAAAAAGGCTTCTTGTACATACTTAAGGAA
Source organism: Bretschneidera sinensis (assembly GCA_023935145.1). Lineage (NCBI taxonomy): Eukaryota > Viridiplantae > Streptophyta > Magnoliopsida > Brassicales > Akaniaceae > Bretschneidera > Bretschneidera sinensis. Next base: position 88,865,352 of record CM043698.1, read on the forward strand.
TTACATTGTTCCATATACATCCCTCTCATCTCAACAAATATGTGACACTCTTGGGCAAGATGATCTACCTCGTCAAACACAAAACATGGTCCAAAAGACTTCGCATGATTAGCTACGTGTGTTGGCTTTAAGCCCTTAGTCTTTAACACAAATAGTTCCCTAGTGAGCATCTCGACCTTAGCCTTTAGGTTATCCTCTTCCCTAAGATGGTAAATTCCACCACCATTTAGGTTTCCTATAGTTCGTGACTTATTTGTGCTTTTAATAGCACTAGGTTCAGTCCAAGTGTGAGCTTTTTCAACAAGCTCATGGAGGTATTCTATGGCCTTATCAGGATCTTTCTGTAAGAACTCACCATTACACATCATCTTCACAAATTGGAGCTCTATATATGTAAGTCCCTCACAAAAATAGCTCACTAAGCGCCAGTTCTCATACCCATGGTGAAGGCATATACTTAACAACTCCTTAAGTCTCTACCAAGACTGATACAAAGTCTCACTGTCTTTTTGTGCAAAGGTTGAGATTTGCCTTTTTAAAGCATTGGTCTTATGTTGGGGAAAGTATTTATTAAAGAAGATCCGAGTCATCTCATTCAATGACCCAATATATTGTGGTCTCAGTGAGTATAGCCAACTCTTAGCTCTATCCTTCAAAGAGAAAGGAAAGAACTTAAGTCTCACAATGTCATCAGTTGCATTTTGACTATGAGAAGTCGCAACTACTTCCTCGAACTCCCTAATGTGCACATATGGGTTTTCATTTTCCAAACCATAAAACGTATGGAGTAACTGTATCATCCCTGTTTTAAACTCTAGTTGGCGAGTATTAGCTGAAAACATGATGCATGATGGTGTGACTATGCATGTAGGGTGGAGGTAATCCTGAAGGGTCCTAGTGGGTTGATCTTCGTGTTCACTCATTTCTTCAAGACTAGATGGATTGTCAAATAAAGGATTTAAAAAAAAATTAATTGTGACTCTAACACAGGCATACAAGCAACTCTACCCAAAGTGTCTCTATATTTGTGCATGCAAGGTAACAAAATAATAATAATAAAAAAATACTATTAAAAGAAAGAAGAGAAAAAGAAAAAAAAATAATGCAGCAAGCTAAAAGAAGGAACGAAGTTACCACCTTTACAAACTGCTGAAAAGAAAAACTATCTAGCAATTCTTTTACCGTCTCCCCGGCAATGGCGCCAAAATTTGATTACGCCTAAAAAATAACGTGGTAGTTGTAGCACAGCTTTGGGGTATCGATTCCACAGTGAGATAAATTAAAAGAATAATAGAAGGAACAAAGAAACTAAAGAAAAATATTGAATGATTAATGGAGAACAAGATCAATTTTAAATGCAAATTAAAGTAAAGCAAATTTGATAAACAGTAAAGCGTTAGGAATCCCTTGCACAAATCCAGTATTTTAATTACTCTTAATTCATTGAATAACTCAAATTCCAAAATTCCCAATCGGAAGATATAGATTTATAAACCAAGATTAAACAAAATGTAACCCTTTGAAAAATCATTTACCACCTTAAACTACGTCAATTATTATCACTATTGAGAAAATCCAATGACGACAATATACTCGGGAAGCGATATTGTAGCAAAGAATTAAATCAATATAGATAAATACTTAATCCCAATATAATAAAAAAGCTAAACCATTCAATAAAAAAAAAGCATGACTGAATCCATAAACAGAATAAACTCTATGACTATTCAGAAAAGAAAACATCACTAATAAATTGCAAATAATAAAACAAAAGAGTTTTAATAATAAAGATCAAATACATAAATTTAAAATAAACAAAAATGCCGTCAACTGTGCAAGTTCATCCCGAGCCCCACTTGAGAATTTAGTTACCCATAAATATAATGGACAACAAAAATCTCAAGGGAAAATTTGAACTCTTCATGAGCATCCCCGCTTGGTAGTAGAGATTCCCCAGATTGCTCCCAAAAGCCCTGCGGATTGCTCCGATTGGTAGCAAAGTCCTCCAGACTGCACACTGTTTGGTAGCAAAGCCTTGGAGATTGTCCACCCATTTGATGAAGTGAAATGAGGTCTTTATAAGGGAACTCCATGACTGCAATATGTTTCTAATCTAATGTGGGATGTGGGATATAGAAATGTGTTTCCAACCAATATGAGATGTGGGATTTAAGCCTTCACATGCCTTTTCAAAACTTCTGCCCACGCTGAGATCCCGCACAGCCCGACCTTTGTCTACTAAAACTGCCATAACTTTCTCTAGAAAAATCATAGTTATGAGCCCTAAAATTCTCCAGAAATAGACATCCGGATATTTCCAAGCATATATGGCTCATCTCCTAGTTCTTCTTGAATCATTATAGTTTAAATCCGCAAGAATCACTTCTGCCACGCTGAAATCACACACAGCCTGACATTTGTCTACCTAAATTGCCATAACTTTCTCTAGAAAAATCATATTTATGAGCCGTAAAATTCCCCAGAAAATATACATCCAGATCTTTCCAAGCATATATGGCTTATCTCATGGTTCTTTCTGAATCAATATAGTTTAATCCATAAAAATTACTGATCTGTACGGGTAATTCTGGCAATTTTGTGAAACTCCTTTCCAAGTGCTTGTAAACCTATAAAACAACAAAAAAAACAACTCAAAGTAACAAATTCCTAAGCTAACAAATGTAAATTAAGAGGCCAAGATATGCAATATTTGGCACTCATCAACTGGCCTTACCCGGATTCCATCGTTATCCTGGGCATCATAGTCCCGGTGATGTTAATTGAACCCAAGCTGCATATGCTCCAAAGTCTCTTGCTACCGTTAAACGGACTGTTGGAGATTCTGGAACTCGACTCTTGAAGAAGCCTCCCTATCACGAATGCCATCGTTACGTGGATTGTCCCCGATATGTTTGCCGGCCATGGTCAGGATAAAATCTGGCTCTGATACCAACTGACGTAGCGGAAAACTTGAGTTTAACCTTAGCGCACCAAGGAGGAAAGAAGAACAGCGTCTTCAACCCTTTTCTTCTGAGTGCACCCTAGAATGAAGAAGAAAACAGCTTTATTACCCAAAGATAGAACACCAACCTGCAGGTTACAAAGATAACACTTCGCAGAGTTTTGAGAGAAATTCTCTTAATAATTCTATTAATCAAAGTTCTGAAAAATAAAATAATGGGATCACCTATTTATAGTGATAGGAAAATCCTATTCCTTATAAATAAGTAAATCTGGTCCTAGTAGAATAGTAAACATAGAGTCTTAGTAGAAAAGTAAACATAATCCTTGTTGAGAAAGGAAACCTAATCCTAATAAAGAAAATAGTTTTAGAGAAATTAAAGTTAATCCTAATAAGAAGAGGAAAAAAATAATAATTATTATGTCCTACATCATTGCTAATGAAACATCCATTAAATAAATATATTTATCTCATATTTTATCAATATGTATTAGAAAAAATTCACTATTATATTTAAATTTTGCGTATTTCAATATTTAAAATTAACTTATTTCATTTTAAAAGTCTAGCAATTTTTTTTATCTATATTTATTACATTTTCCTCATCATTATATTCAAAATATTTTCTAATAGCTTTTCAACTACTTGTTATATCCAATTCTTTTATCAGAGTATTTTTTTTTAATCTATTAGCTTTTATCTAAATTTTTTATTTATATCAATTACGATGATATGGGAAAAGATATATGAAATCGAATTCTACTTATATTAGGAAAAAAACTAACATAATGCACTTAATTGGTACCAGTAAATAATTCTATTTTTCGAGAGGAAAAAGTAATAGAATTTTAAATTTTAAATAATAAGAGTTCTGAATGCATAGGAAGTCTTTAATAAGTTAATGATTATATTAGATAAACCTATATGTGAGATACAATTATTTGAAATTGACAACAATTTTTTTTGACAAAATTTATATGATAATTAGAATTGGATCTTGTGTAAGATAAAATATATTTGAAATTTAAATTTAAATAATTTTTTTTAACTTGTAATCCGACCATGTTCCAGGTGAGATCACTGATAAATGTTCAATATTTATGTAAAAATATATAAACTTCGGTGGCGCTTTTTATAAAATATCAATATTTTAATTGATAAGATAATGATTAACTTTACGTAATATTGTTATTAGAGGTTGAATTTTTATAAATTTAACTCTTATGCTTGTGTGATCCTACAATGTTTTATTTATTTATTTTTTCATGTGATCGTTAAGAAGTTTAAAAGACTAAAATTTTATAGTAGATTTATATGATTAATTTTTTGAAAGTGAAGATTATATAATTTTCTTTGTTAAAGATAAAACATGCAAATATTTGAATTTAAAAGTAAGTATATTTTATTTGTATGCAAGTATTTTTTTTTGTTTTTTAAAAAAGTAATTTGATAAGTAAATAGTATGTCCATGTCAGTGTCCACGTCATTGTTTGTGTGGAACGTCGGAACTGTTCTACTTATATATATATATATATTGTTGACCCTCGCCCATATTTTAATGATGGCAAAACACAAATGTTATTTGACTAACGAGTTTAAACTAAGTTGTTTTAAGGATCAAACACATTCAACCAAGGAACAAAGTGCAAGAACTAGAACCAAATCAAGTATCAAGTAAAGACTGAAGATCTAGTATAGGTCTTAAGGTTTAGAACCAATGTAAGTCTCACTTATGGTATTAGCTTGTTCAATGGCTTGAACACAAAAGGTTTTCTAAAACCGTTAATTTTAAAACAAATGTTTTTTTTATGAAAAACAGAAGAAAAACTGGGTTGGAAGACAACCCAGTTGACTGGTACATATACCAGTCGACTGGTCGACTGGTATATGGGACAGAAGGTCCCCAGTCGACTGGATGAATCAACCCAGTCGACTGGTAATTGGACAGTAAGTCCCTAGTCAACTGGATGAATCAACCCAGTCGACTGGTAAAAGGGACAGAAATTCCCCAGTCGACTGGATGAAATATACCAGTCGACTGGATACCCAGAAGGTATGAAAACATAATTTTTTCAAGAGAACTCAGTCGACTAGTATCTTGACCCAGTCGACTGGTAGTTCAAAAATATGACCGTCGGACTCCAAATCTGAACGTTTTAAAGTAAATCTTTTTCAAATTAAAGTCCTAAACGGCCATATTAATTGATTGCTATATAAACCCATTCAGTTAAGCATTCTACAACTAGCTGCATATATTCAAAAAGAGTTGATCTCACATAATCAAGTTTTTATACTCTTGAAACACAAAATGCTTTGAAATAATCTTGTTGAGCCATTTCTTCAAGCTTTACTTTGAAAGAGAGATATTTTTGTTGTAATAAGCTATTTGCTGTCTCTCTACCTTTTACCTTACACAATCTTTGTAAAGGGATTACTTCCGAGAGGAAGGGGAAACTTCAGAGAGGAAGGGGAAACTTCCGAAAGGAAGGGGATTGTTCGGTTTAAGCAATTCCTGTAATTTGCTTGTGTACGGTTTGTGCAACACCCAGCTAAGTTGTGCGACTAAGTACTTCAAGGAGTTCCTTGAAGAGAGTGGACGTAGGGTCGGAATGAATCCGATATTGCCGAACCACTATAATCTGTGTTTGCATCCTCTTTCCTTAATCTCTTTATTTACAGCTCATTACTTGTATTAATTGTTTGCTGCTTATCTGTTTTTATAAACTTGTATTAATTTCGCAAGAAGTTTTTAAAAACCTAATTCACCCCCCTCTTGGGTTGAAACCTCGAGCAACAATTGGTATCAGAGCCTCGTTCTTTTAATTAGGCTTAAAATCCTTGAGTTGATCCAATGACAGCAAATAGCTACTCTGAGGGACACTCTTATACTAGACCACCATTGTTTAATGGCTCAAATTATAACTATTGGAAAAATAGAATGAAAATATTTGTCGAAGGACAAGATTACAATCTATGGAGAATCATAGAAGAAGGACCTAAAATTCCTTCAAAAGAAATAGTTATTGGAGAGACTCTTCATACAATGCCTAAACTCAAAATTGAGTTTACTGACGAGGATTGTAAAACGATGTCTCTCAATAGCAGAGCAACAAGCATGCTACATTGTGCATTAGATATCTCTGAATATAACAAAATATCTGCATGCGTTTCTGCTAAAGAAATATGGGACAAATTACAAGTCACATATGAAGGAACTAGTGAAGTAAAAAAGTCTAAAATTTACATGCTAATTTCTGAGTATGAATCTTTTAAGATGTCTCCTAACGAAACCATTTCTGAAATGCACTCACGGTTCACCACTATTATAAATGGTTTAAAATTGCTTGGTAAGAATATTGAGGAAGTTGAACTAACCAGAAAAATCTTGAGATCTCTGCCACCAGAATGGAAACCAAAGAGGACAGCCATTCAGGAGGCCAAAAATCTTGACAAGCTTGATGTTGAGACGCTACTTGGGTCATTATTGACATACGAGATAGAAGAAATGACTCCCATCGTCAATGATGATGAGAAGAAGAAAAAGTAAATTGCTCTCAAAGCTTCTATGAGCAACAAAGAAAAGGAATTAGAACAAGAAGCAGAGAGCAATGAAGAGGATGGTGAAATGGCCTTAATCACCAGACGATTCCATAGGTTTTTGAAGAAAAGCAAGAAACCTTACTCAAAGGATCCCACCTCAAAAAGGGAACCACTTATGTGCTATGGCTGCAAGAAGCCAGGACATATAAAAGCTGACTGTCCGGTTTCAAACAAACCATACAAGGGCTTTAAGAAGAAAGCTATGGTAGCAACTACCTGGAGCGATGACGAAGAAGATGAGTCATCAGACAAAGAAATCGGATACGAGGAAATTGCCAACCTTTGTTTGATGGCAATCGACGATGAAAGTGAGGTAACATCTTCTCCCTCTTCAAAAAATAATATTGTTACTAGTAGTGAAGAACTGCTAGAAGTTGTAAATGAAATGCATGAAGAATTAAAGAAATTTGATTCTAGAAATTCTGTTCTTAAGAAAGAAGTATCATTTCTTTCTAAAGAAATGATAATTCTTAGAGAAGAAAAAGAAAAATTATCATCTTTACTATATGATTCTTCTCAAGATTTTCTCAAAGATGAAAAATGAGAATTTGAAAAACAAAATTTCTGAATTAAATAGCACTATATCAAGACTTATGCTTGGTAAAGAAAAACTTGATGAAGTGCTTTCTTCCCAAAGATTAAGTGGAGGAAAATCTAGTGTAGGATATTCTCCATTGGGAAAACAAAAAACAAAAGAGAGCTTATTCATGAAAGCCTCTTGTGTAGATGGAGCTTCTACTTCAAAAGCTCCTAGCATGGTTAAAAGCACTCCCTTGATAAATGCTAGGAAGTCTAGAAACTTAAATGATCATACTAAATTGAAGCATCCTAAATTTACTCATGCTTATATGTATGCTCATTCTAGAAATGCTCATACACATCCTAGAAATAATTATCATGCTCATTTTAGGAACAATGTGTATAATCAAAGAATGCATTCTGCTCATGCTCATCCTAGGAATTATCATCATGGTTATCCTAGAAACAAAATGCACACACAAAATAATGCTAGCATGTATCCTAGAATGCATCATCATACTTTTTATAGAAATGACATGCATTTTCATACTCCTTACCATAGAAACATGTATCCTAGGAACTATTATCCTAAGGATTATAGGAATGCACATGTAAGACATCCTAAAAATTTCTATGACTATCATGCTAGGATTGTGCATCATCAACTTGTTCATAGAGCACCACATGTTAAGAAAGTATGGGTCCCAAAAGGAACCATATTTTTAAGGACTAACCCCAAAGGACCCAAGAAATTTTGGGTACCTAAAAGTGCTATCGTATATCCTTGTGTGATGTAGATTTGCCTCCACACCAAGGAGAAAGGTAATTGTTGGTACCTTGATAGCGGATGCTCGAAGCACATGACCGGTGATAAAAGCGTATTCAAGGAGCTAACTCTAAGAGATGGTGGACTTGTGACCATTGGAGACAATACTAAAATAAAGATCATCGGGCATGGAAAAGTCAGTAATGATTTCTCAACCTTAGATAATGTATTGCTAGTACAAGGCCTTAAGCCAAATTTACTTAGCATTAGTTAATTATGTGACAAAGGACACAAAGTCACATTTGAGACCTCTCATTGTCTAGTTATAGACATCAAGAGCAATAAGATCAAATTCATTGGCCATAGACATGAAAATGTCTACATAGTTGATTTGAAATCCTTGCATTCTGATAATGAAAAATGTTTTCCTGCTTTCAGTGAAAATCAATGGCTATGGCATAGAAGGCTTGGTTATGTAAACATGAACTTGCTAAAAATTGTTTCAAGAAAAGATTTAGTTATTGGACTTCCTAAAATCAATTTTGAAAAAGACAAAGTTTGCAATGCTTGTCAAATGGGAAAACAAACTAGGATTTCTTTTAAAGCAAAAAATGTAGTCTCAACTACTAGACTTTTGGAACTTTTGCATATGGACTTATTTGGTCCAATTAGTACCATTAGTCTAGGTGGCCATCAATATGCTCTTGTTATTGTTGATGACTATTCAAGATATACCTTTGTTATTTTTATTGCTTACAAGGATGAAGCTTTCAAAGTATTTGAAAAGTTTTGCAAAAAGGTACAAAATGAAAAAGGAATTTGTATTTCAAGCATAAGAAGTGATCATGGCAAAGAATTTGAAAATCAAAGTTTTTCAAAATTTTGTGATGAAAATGGAATTAATCACAACTTTTCAGCTCCTAGAACTCCTCAACAAAATGGAGTTGTTGAGAGGAAAAATAGAGTTCTAGAAGAATTTTCAAGAACTATGCTTTGTGAAAATAGTTTACCAAAATACTTTTGGGCTGAAGCCGTGAATACTTCTTGCTATATATTAAATAGAATTTTGATAAGGCCTTTGCTTGATAAAACTCCATATGAGCTATGGAAAGGGAGAAAACCCAATGTTTCCTATTTTTGTGCTTTTGGTAGTAAGTGCTTCATCTTAAATAACAATAAAACTATCTTGGGTAAATTTGATTCCAAGATCGATGAAGGAATATTTTTAGGATATTCAACTACTAGTAAGGCTTATAGAGTTTTCAATAAGAGAACTCTAGTAGTAGAAGAATCTGCGCATGTAACCATTGATGAATCTAATCCAATGAGTAGTAGAGAAGTTTCCTTTAAAGATGATGCAGATTTTATTCCAAGAATGGAAACTCCTACTCCCATTGTTGACCCAAAAGAGAGATCTCCTCAAGCAAATGAAGGGATGGCAACTCTCAATTTGGACTAACCATCCTCAAGTCAACAAGAGGAAAATCTACCCAAGGATTGGAGGTATATAAATCATCATCCAATTGATCAAGTGATTGGTGATCCTTCACAAGGGGTAAGAACTCGCTCTTCCATTAGAAATATTTGCAATTTTGTAGCTTATTTGTCTCAAGTAGAACCTAAGACATTTATAGAAGCTGAAAAAGATAATGATTGGATAATTGCAATGCAGGAAGAGATAAATCAATTTGAGAGAAACAATGTTTGGAAACTAGTTCCATGACCTAAAGATCATTCAATAATTGGAACTAAATGGGTATATAGAAATAAAATGGATGAAAATGGTATAGTAACTAGAAATAAGGCTAAACTAGTTGCTAAGGGATATAACCAAGAGGAAGGAATAGATTTTGATGAAACCTATGCTCCCATAGCTAGATTAGAAGTTATTCGAATGTTATTAGCCTTTGCATGCTTTAATAAATTCAAGCTATTTCAAATGGATGTGAAAAGTGCCTTTTTAAATGGCTTTATAGAAGAAGAGGTTTATGTTGAGCAACCTCTTGGATTTGAAAATCCTAGTCTTCCAAATCATGTCTACAAGCTTTCTAAAGCTCTATATGGGTTGAAGTAAGCTCCAAGAGCATGGTATGAAAGACTAAGTAAATTTTTGATTGATAATGATTTTGTAAGAGGTAGAATAGATACAACTCTCTTCACAAAAACTCACAAAAATGTTGATGATATTATATTTGGTGCTACTAATGAATCTATGTGGCAAGAGTTTGCAAAGTGCATGCAAGGTGAATTTGAAATGAGCATGATGGGAGAACTTACCTACTTCCTTGGACTGCAAATCAAGCAACTAAAAGGAAGTATCTTCATCAATCAACAAAAGTACATCAAAGACCTACTAAAGAGGTTCGGGATGAAAAGCTCAAAGCCAATTGGAACGCCTATGAGCATAACTACTAAACTTGATCTTGATGAAGGAGGTAAAACTGTAGCTTCTAAATATTATAGAAGCATGATAGGTGCTTTACTTTATTTGACTGCAAGTAGACCTGATATAATGTTCAGTGTATGCATGTGTGCTAGATTTCAGTCTACTCCTAAGGAATCACATGTAGTTGCTGTAAAAAGAATCCTTAGATATCTACAAGGAACCCAGACCATAGGATTATGGTACTCTAGAGAATCATCTTTTGAGCTAGTAGGATATTCAGATGCTGATTTTGCTGGATGTAGGTTAGATAAAAAGAGCACAAGTGGAACATGCCAATTCTTAGGTGCTATGTTAACTTCTTGGTTTTCCAAGAAACAGAATTCCGTTGCACTATCAACCGCTGAGGCGGAATATGTAGCAGCTGGCAGTTGTTGTGCCCAAGTATTATGGATGAAACAACAACTAGAAGACTATGGCATGAATCTAAAAAATATTCCTATATTTTGTGATAATACTAGTGCCATCAACCTAACCAAAAATCCTATTCAGCACTCTAGAACCAAGCATATAGAGATTAGACATCATTTCCTAAGAGACCATGCTAAAAAAGGTGATATAAGATTAGAATTCATACCTTCAGAAGATCAAATAGCTGATATTCTTACAAAACCCTTAAGTGAAGCTAGTTTTTGTAAGATTAGAATGTTGATGGGATTGCTTCAATTTGATAAACTGAATGTTTGATTGCATCTCATTTCATTATTTGCATATTTGACATTGAGTGAAAGAATATTAATCCTTGTTTAAATATTTCCCTCACTCAAAAATGTCATAGATAAACAAAATCGTGCAAAAAATTCAAGACTAGAAATTTTTATTAAGGGTCCAGTCGACTGGTAAATGTTCTCCAGTCGACTGGTGATTCACTGCCAGATCTTCCAGTTGACTGGTACCTCTGACCCAGTCGACTGGTAAATCTCTGCCAAATATTCCAGACGACTGGTAAGTCTTCTCCAGTCGTCTATGAGATCAAATCCCTGATTGACGCCCATTTTTTGAAAAACCTTTGTCCTCCAGTCGACTGGTAAAGATATCCCAGTCGACTGGTAAATGACTGCCAGTTTATCCAGTCGACTGGTACGTCTACCTAGTCGACTAGTAGGCAAACTGTTCATCTTCTCAATGGGACCCAATCGACTGGTAACTCGACCCAGTCGACTGGTAACGCGAGATTATAAATAGGACTATTCATTTTTCTGAAATTTTACGCTATTTTCAAGCTCCCAAATTTTCTCTCTCTAGAAAAATTCACTATTTTAATTCAAAAACCATCCAAATTTCATCTAAACACACCGATCTACTCATTCATAAAGAGATTTTTGACTTTCTACGGTTAAAATCTCTTATTTTCGCCAAAATTCATTTTTCCAAAAAACTCATTTTTCTTCGAAATGAGCGATAAGATCCGTATAAAACTCACAACAAGTGGACCTAATGCGCCTAAAAAGCCAAGGTCTTCAAAACCTTCGGCTTTGGAGTCGAAAGGGAAGGGAGCAGCGGGCTCATCCAGTAAGGAGCCTAGAACAGAGTTGGAGCAGACTCTATTTTACAGTCCAGCGGCTCATGCAATGTATAATTCTATAATCCGTCACAAGAAAATCATGACGGGTAGAGTCGTTGATTTCGACTCTATTCGCCATGGAAATTTCGATATTCTACCAGCCTTTGAGGCAATAAATCTGACCTCACTGGTCAGAATTCATGAGAAATATTACCCGCGACTGATTCACCAGTTCTACGCGAACTTGGTGAAACCCAGTCCTCTGGCTCTGAGATTCAGAACCAGAGTTAGCGGTGTGGAGTTTGAGATCAACACTGACCTCTTGATGAGCATTCTGAGAATCCCTGTAAGGGGGGTTCAATGGAGTCTAGATGGATGGCCAGACAACTTTGAGGTTGAGGAGGCCTGTCGGATAGTCAGGGGCGACCCTAACTATGTGTACAGACCCACTACATTTCATACATATAGTGATTTGCCCCTCGACTCAAAGATGTTTCAGCTGATTGTCAGTTGGACCATCCACCCGAGACTCAGAAGTCGAGGGTATCTATCTAAGATAGATACGGTATTGATTTGGTGCCTAAAATCTGGGCACCACTTCAATATATATCCTCTGCTGCTCGCCAACATGATAAACAGCAAAGCAAATGACTCCGGGTGTCTTCCTTATGGGATGCTCATTACGCTCATCCTCCAGCACTTCCGGGTACCTTTGCCTGCCTCCGAGGCTCAGGATATCAGATTGACGGACATCATCAACATCTCATCACTGAGAAGATGGGATGTACTGTTCGTGAAGGGTTCCTCTATCCGAAAGCCGGAAAACGCCTGATGATCCGAGAGGATGCGAGCGACAGTGATGAGGATGCTGATACGACTGCTGAGATGGAGATGGATACCCGAGCACCTCCCATTGGTGACTCGAGTACTGGTCAGACTGGTTACGGTGACATCCTACGAGCTATCACGAGCCTCCAGATGACGATGGAGTCTGGTTTCCAGTCCATGCAGTCTGATTACCAGAGACTGAGCTCCTCCATAGACCACTTACGGGATGACTTTGAGTTACATCGAGAGCACACCGAGGGTTCCCTAGTTGAGGTTAGGGATCTTCTTCGTGACAGCTCGGACTCTCCCGCACCTTGAGTCTATATCTTTATTATGTACTTAGTGTTTTCCAGTTCTTATCACATAGCACGGACATATCATGTATTATTTTGTCTTAGTTATGGCTCTGAGAAGCCCGTTTGTGTATTAACTTTTTATATATGATGATGTATTTCTATTAGACATATTTCTTGCATTTATTTACGCTATTTGTGATATGTTAGCTCTATTTTAAAACTCTGTTTAGCCGCTAAACTGCTCTAAAATGCTTATACGTGTATGAAAACTTTCGGTTCTTCCCGGGAAGGCTTCCGAAACAAGAATGAAGCCAAATTTTCGCGCACAAGTTTGTTTTCTTATACTCTAGATGACTGTATTGGCTAAATAGCATGTTTTTCATGTTATGCCCCCTTTAGTTGCTGTTGTCAAAACGGGGAAGAAAAATAAGAAAAACTCGAAAATCTAAGTAAACGCAACCAATGCATAGATTTAGGGGGAGCATTGCTCCATAGCATTATAAAAATGTTTATTGATTGGTTGAGTTTGATTTTGGATTGGTTGAAAGAGATATAAACTGGGTTTGCTTGTTTACAGGGTGGTTTTACTCGAAAAATAGAGGAGACTCTGTCCAATTTTTTTGTAAAAACCTAACACTTAGCTTTTAAAACTGTTTTCACATTATTAGTTTTGTCATCATCAAAAAGGGGGAGATTGTTGACCCTCACCCGTATTTTAATGATGGCAAAACACAACTGTTATTTGACTAACGAGTTTAAACTAAGTTGTATTAAGGATCAAACACATTCAACCAAGGAACAAAGTGCAAGAACTCGAACCAAATCAAGTATCAAGTGAAGACTGAAGATCTAGTATAGATCTTAAGGTTTAGAACCAATGTAAGTCTCATTTATGGTATTAGCTTGTTCAATGGCTCGAACACAAAAGGTTTTCTAAAACCGTTAATTTTAAAACAAATATTTTTTTTATGAAAAACAGAAGAAAAATTGGGTTGAAAGACAACCCAGTCGACTGGGTACATATACCAGTCGACTGGTATATGGGACAGAAGGTCCCCAGTCGACTGGATGAATCAACCCAATCGACTAGTAATTGGACAGTAAGTCCCCAGTCGACTGGATGAATCAACCCAGTCGACTAGTAAAAGGGACAGAAAGTCCCCAGTCGACTGGATGAAATATACCAGTCGACTAGATACCCAGAAGGTCTGAAAACATGATTTTTTCAAGAGAACCCAGTCGACTGGTAGTTCAAAAATATGACCGTTGGACTCCAAATCTGAACGTTTTAAAGTAAATCTTTTTCAAATTAAAGTCCTAAACAGTCATATTAATTGATTGCTATATAAACCTTTTCAGTTAAGCATTCAACAACTAGCTACATATATTCAAAAAGAGTTGATATCACATAATCAAGTTTTTATACTCTTGAGACACAAAAAGCTTTGAAATAATCTTGTTGGGCCATTTCTTCAAGCTTTACTTTGAAAGAGAGACATTTCTGTTGTAATAAGCTTTCATTTGCTATCTCTCTACCTTTTACTTTACATTATCTTTGTAAAGGGATTACTTCCGAGAGGAAGGGGAAACTTCTGAAAGGAAGAGGATTGTTCAGTTTAAGCAATTCCTGTAATTTGCTTGTGTACGGTTTGTGCAACACCCGGCTAAGTTGTGCGACTAAGTTTTCTTAGTGGATTACTTCAAGGAGTTCCTTGAAGATAGTGGACGTAGGGTCGGAACAAATCCGATATTGCCGAACCACTATAATCTGTGTTTGCATCCTCTTTCCTTAATCTCTTTATTTATAGTTCATTACTTGTGTATATATATATATATATATATTTATGTAAATGATATTATATTTGGTGCTTTTAATGAATCTATGTGTTAAGAATTTGCTAAGTGTATGCAAAGTGAATTTGAGATGAGTATGATGGGAGAGCTTACCCACTTCCTTGGACTTCAAATTAAACAATTAAAGGGAGACATCTTCATCAATCAATCCAAATACACCAAGGACATGCTAAAGAGGTTTGGGATTGTAGAATTATTTTTTTCCCCTTGGAGGTTGCCACATGTCGTAATATTATTGGAGAGGAAATTTTCTCCTACATCAGTTTTAAAAATTATTGAAGCATGATAGAAGCCTTATGATAAGTGCTTAAATATTCATATTTAAGCCCCTTAATTTACATTTGTTAAGTTCCTAGTTTGTTTTATTTCATGCTATTTTATTTCCTTTTTGTGTTTTCTATGTTTTTCTAGGTTTTTGGAGAAATGGGAGCATTATGGAATTATCTGGCTTAGATAGCAAATTTGGAAGAGCTGGAAGCTGCCTAGTGCAATTGAGCACATAGACTTGCGATAAAGCGCAACAATGCTCAAGCGCCCAAGCCAAGGATCGAGCGCACCTGTGCTCGCGAGCGTAAAAGGAAGGCTCGAGCGCACCGGTTTGTGATCGAGTGCACACGTGCATAAGTGAATAGTAAAATGGTTGTTCCAATTTTGAAAATAAATATAGGGTTTTGTTTTACGAGTTTTAGAGTTTCCAGATGTTCTTAAACTCTATAAATAGGCTTGTAAACACAGAAAGAATGGGGGAT
Source organism: Bretschneidera sinensis (assembly GCA_023935145.1). Taxonomy (NCBI): domain Eukaryota; kingdom Viridiplantae; phylum Streptophyta; class Magnoliopsida; order Brassicales; family Akaniaceae; genus Bretschneidera; species Bretschneidera sinensis. The sequence goes on from CM043698.1 coordinate 88,880,873, forward strand.
TGTCTAGGAGAGATTTTGCAGAAGAATTGACGACTCTTCAAGGAAGCTCTTTCGGGTTTATTCTTTTCTCTCTATTTTACTTTATGAAGATGTTTAACATCAAACTGATATGTAACTAAACTTTTAGTAGGGCTTGATTGAAGCCCTGATTATGTTTACTCAATAATTCAATATTGGCACCTTTGCAATAGTTATATTATGTTGCTTAACTTAATTAATTCCTGTTTTCTTGAATTTCTCATATGTGTTTGCCTGATCAACATATGCATGTGGTATGGACTAGTTAATTAAATCAATTTGGATGGCCGAGTCCTGGGTTTAATAATAGTAACAAAAGAAATCCACGCCGGGTTCTTGGGTTAATCAACATGGGAAATCGGGAGTATATACCATGCCCTAGGTCTCGTGTGTTTGTCGATTTCCACAGATATTATGCTTTCTTAAAGAACAACTTAGTATACATAATGCTAAATCCTTTAAGAAAGAAAATAGTTAGAGTATACACCATGCCTAACTCGTTTGCTTAGGGAAATCAATAGCTTAAGGAGTATATACTATACCCTTAGGTTGACAACATTAGGTATTCATAATGTGATTAAAGCATTGGCATATTGTTTTATTGTGAAAGTATGATTAGTGGTGGATATCAAGTCCCTATGCTTTTATCATTATCGAATCAAACTCATTTATTATTTCTATCGTTTTATATTGAAAATTAATTTTAAACCAAAATTTACCAATCCCCGTGGGAATGATCTCACACTTGCATACTATACTACTATGTTGACCTTGTGCACTTGCAAGTAAAATGTTCAATTATTTGCTTATTAATTTAGGTAGATTTTTGCACAACAAGTTTTTGGCGCGGTTGCTGGGGATTGCGTTAAATTCTGTTTAAAATTATTTTTTGTTTATTTTATTATTCTGTTATGTTTTATTTTTATCAAACAAAAATCTAAATTTTTCCTTCTTTTTGTTTTTTTTGGGTTTTGCTTTAGGTCTGCGGCAGAATAGTTCTTGGGATTTTGATTGAGCACAGGCTTTGGCGCGATCGAGCGCAGTTCTTGGAACGATCGAGCGCAAGTCCAGAAAACTACCCGAACAACAGTACCAAAACTGCTACACTGAAGAGTTGCAACTAATTAATGTAAGGACTTCGATCCAGGAATCCAACCATCTTTCCACTCGATACAGAGATTGAGCGTACCATTCAAACAAGTCCTAGAGACAACGTTGAGGAGGAAGAAGAAGAATTCGAGGAAGAAGAAGAATTCAAGGAAGAATTCAAAGAAGAATAGGTTCTTGAAGAACAAAATAAGAAGAAGAAGAAGAAGAAGAAAGTGATAAGAACTAACCTTGGAATTTTCCCAAGAAAATTCCCCTTACAAGCCCTTGAATCCCTTTCTATTCTATTCTCTCTTTCTAAACAACCAGCCTTTCTATAGAATCTCTCTTGAGTTTAGTGTCTTTGCACTCTTACAATTGATCTCGCTTTCAATCACAAGTTATTTCTCACACTTATGTAGTGTATGACTTTTGAAGCTAGGTGACCCTATATATAGTACACCAACTTCTTGACCAATCTTGAGGGTCAATATCCACCTTTAGATCTTGAAGACCAATTAACCATGGCCCTCCATCAATCCTAAGTGATGCTGTGTATTTTGAACATGCCCCACGTACCTAACAAAAGGCTAAACCAAATGGACCATGTGTGCTTTCAAGCCACGGCCTTGATCAGGGCAAGCCATGGCCTGAAGAAGGGCTGAAACACCTCCTCTTATCACCTTTTTGGCCGCTGCAGCCTGGGGGAGTCTGAGCCACGACACACATTAGTGTTAAGCCTCCTCCATGCTAGGCACCGTGGCCTGACCTGGTGTTTACATATTTTTTAACATGCTGATCTTCTTATCCCGATTAAACCTTAGACAAACTCCAACAATCTCTACCTTTGTCTAAGCGATTAAACCCGAACCCATGTGCAGAGAACTTAGTATCCAAACTCATCTTGAGTCATCATATCAACTGACTCCAATCCTAAGAAGTCCAAGGAAATGATTGAACTTGCTTAGAGGTAGAACTTTAGTACTTAAATCCACAGGGTTTTCTTCTGTGGCCACCTTGTCCATATGGATGCATCCTTTTGTAACATTTTCCCAAATGAAATGGCCTAACATCCATATGCTTTGTCCTCTCATGGAACACTGGATTCTTGCACAAATGCAATGCACTTTGGCTATCCGAATACACCACAACCTGCTCCTCTAGTACCTTCAACTCTTCTAGCAACCCTTTGCACCACATAACCTCCTTGATGGCTTTCGTAGCCATTATGTACTCAGCCTCGGTTGTTGAGAGTGCTACCATCGGGTGCAACTGAGCCTTCCAACTTACACAACATTTGTTTAAGTTAAAGAAGTAGGAAGTAATCAATCTTCTTTTATCTCGGTCTGCTCCATAGTCAGAATCAGCATAACCTTTAAGGCAGATGGACTTACCCCTCTTCTTATAAACCGGCCCCACATCTGGACTTCCCTTCAAGTACCTCAGCAGCCACTTCATCCCAAGCCAATGCTCTTTTTTGGGATTACTCATAAACCTACTGAGGACACTTATTGCATGAGCAATATCAGGTCTAGTGCTTACCATGGTGAACATTACAGAACCAACCGCACTAAAGTAGGGGACCTTTTCCATTTCTTTCTTCTCCTCATTCGATCTTGGACATTGATCGCTAGAGAACTTGAAATGACCAGCAAGGGGAACCTTCATTGGTTTGCTATCTTCCATAAAGAACTTAGATATTATCTTCTCTATGTAGGAAGTTTGAGAGATCTTCAATCTGTTTCTCTTCCTTTCTCAGATGATACACATCCCAATGATCTTCTATGCATGGCCAAGATCCTTCATCTCAAACTCCTCACTCAGTTGAGCCTTCAATTTTCTTATCCTCTCCATGCTGCTCCCAACCAGTAATATATCATCAACATAGATCAGGATGATCACCACTTCCTCTACCTTATGCCCCTTGTAATACAAGCACGAATCATAATAGCTCCTCATAAAACCCAGACTAGTTACAAAGGAATCAAACCTCTTATTCCATTGCCGAGGTGATTGCTTCAGGCCATATTGAGATTTCTTCAGTTGGCACACCAAATCTCCCTACCTTCTTTCCTTATAGCCTTCGAGTTGCCTCATGTAAATGGTCTTATCAAGCTCTCCATGTAAGAACGTTGTCTTCACATCCATTTGCTCGATTTCCCAATTGAATTGGACCACCAATGCTAACACTATTCTGATCGTCTTGCATTTCACAACTGGTGAGAATATTTCGGTGAAGTCTATGCCTTCTCTTTGAGTGAACCCCTTTACCACTAGCTTAGCTTTATACCAGACTTCATCCCTTGGAGTGTTCCCTTCTTTGATCTTATAGATCTATCTACAATCCACAACTCTCTGTTTTTCTGGTTTAGGCACCAATACCCAAGAGTTGTTCTTCCTCAAAGAATCCATTTCTTCCTCCATAGCTAGCTACCACTTTTTACGAATCCTTACACTCCATGGTATCCATGTAAGTTTCTGGTTCAACCTATTCTTCTGTTCAAGGAGCTACTATATTAGCATCTGCAAACCCATATCTCAAAGGTGGTCTAACCACCCTCCTTTCCTTGTCTTTTGTGAGCTGGTAGTCATTCTGACTTACTGCATCAACCTGTTCTAGTTTAGCCTCCTCTTGAGTATCCTGAGCTAGGCCTTCATCAAGGGGATTTACCTGATCCAAACCCTCTTGCCTTCCTTGCTCTACTTGAACTGAATTCTCCTTGATGCTATGCTTCACAAATTCCAGACAAGTTTGCTCACTATCCTCTGCAGGGTTAGTTTTCTCCAAATAGGGAAATAACAATTCATTAAAAATAACATCCCTACTTATTATGAGTTTCATTCCTTTTGGTTCTAAGGACCACAACCTATACCCCTTAACCCCATCACCATACCTTAGAAACACACATTTTCTAGACCTTGGGTTAAGTTTATCATCCTTTTGATGTGCATATGCAGCACATCAAAAAGTCCTAAGGTTGCTCAACTCAGGGGGTTTCTCACTCCACATCTCCATGGGAGTCTTGAGCTCTAAAGCTCTAGAGGGTGATCTATTTACCAAGTATGCAGCAGTAGACACAGCTTCCGCCCAAGAATATTTTGGTAAACCGGACCCAATTATCATGCACCTAACCTTTTCCATAAAGGTTCTATTCATCCTCTCAGCAACTCCAATTTTTTGAGGCATTTTTACAACCGTTCTATGTCTTAGAATGCCATTTAACTCACAGAATTTATCAAAATCCTTATTAAAAAATTCTAAGCCATTATCGGTTCTTAACACCTTAACTACCCTGCCATTTGAGTCTCCAGCAACTTTTTCCACACCACAAATAATCCCAAACCATTCTTGAATAATCATCAATTAAAGACATAAAGTAACGATTACCTCCCTATGTTGGTGTCTTTGCTAGTCCCCAAAGATCCGCATGGATATAGTTAAGAATCCCTTTAGACTTGTGCACTCCGGTGTTGAAGCTAACCCGATGTTGCTTCCCAAGAATGCAACTTTCACAGAAATCCAATTTCTCTACTTTGTCACCACCAAGTAGACCATCCTTCATGAGAACTTGTAGCCCCTTTTCGCTCATATGTCCCAAGTGATTGTGCCAAAATGCTAGCTTATCCATCTCAGCCATCAAGCTTGCTGCTTGATCCTTGATTTCTGTCTCACCGATCATCTCATAAAGTCCATCTTTGATTGCTACTTTGATCACTATCAAAGATCCCTTGGTCACCTTGATCTTTCCTCCCTCAGCTTTGTATGTATACCCCATGGAATGCAGCTGCCTCAATGAGATCAAATTCCTCCTTAAATCTGGGAGATACCTTACATTTCGCAACAGCCTTGTGACTCCATCAAACATCCTCAACCGGATGTCTCCTATCCCTTCACTTGGAAAGAATTGTCATTCCCCAAGAAAACCTTTCCATCATTGATCTCCTTAAAATTCTTGAACCATTCCTTGTGAGAGCACATGTGATAAGTGCACCCGAAATCCAGAATCCATTTCTCGTTGCCTTGCCTCCTGCTCACATTTGAGCACACAACAAGAACATCATCTTGCCGTTCTCCTTTGGCAATCGAAGCCTCTCCATTGTTGGTATGGCTTCTCCCTCTCTCATGCCACAACCTCTTCTTGCAATCTTTCTTGAAGTGACCCTCCTTGTTGTAGTAGAAGCATCACCTTCCTCCAAACTCCGGTTTGGAATACGATCTCCCATGGCTCCTCTACCTCTTGATTTCTCCCGGTAGTTGCCATGAATGCTACTGCCATTCCGAGTTGCTGGCCTTCATCTTACGAACAACCTTTCCCTACTTGATGCCTCCCTACTCTTGGCTTTGAAATCATGAGCTCTTATAGCACTGACCACAATTTCTTTGGTTAGTGTATCTTTTCCATATTCGATTGCATTAATTAAACTATCAAAATAATCAGGAATAGAATTTAATAACATAACAACCAATTGTTCATCAGGGAATTTAATACTACAACTAGCCAAATCTTGAACTAGTTTATTAAAGACATCAAGACTATCTCGCAACTCTTTATTAGGATCCAATTTAAAAGCAAAGATTCTTTTAAGAAGATAAATCTTGTTAGGGAGAGTTTTGGTAAGAAATAACTCATCTAGTTTCTTCCATATGACAGCAGGATCTTCCGAGTCTCCACATTCCCTTGTGACACTATCTGACATGTGCAAGAAAATGGTGTTGTATGCCATCTTCTTCATCTCAATCTACTGGTCCTCCGTCATGCTTACTGGAAAATCATCATTTTTTCCAGTAGTCAAGTCCACCTTTTGTTGCATAAGAATAGCCTTGATCTTCCGCTTCCACAGGGAAAAATCTTCTTTTCCATCAAACTTCTCAACAACAAAATTTGAACCCATCTTGCGGAGAAGATCCTAGATTTGTGCAGCACCCACAAATACTTTTCAACTTCTTCTAAACCTCAAGAACACGATTGAAGATTGATCTCAACATCATTTTTGAATCACCCTCAAGAACACGATCTGATCTTGATCTTTACTCCATTCTTGAATCACCCAAGAAGTTTGTTCTTTAATTCTTGGAGTCTTGCTCCGATACCTTCTGTTCTTGCTCCGATACCCAGTTGTGCAAGCTCTGATACCACTGTTGTGGTATCTCCTCTAACTCTGATACCACTATTGGGAAACCACCTTGGATGATGCCCAGGAGGTGATCTTCCAAACACCCAAGTCTAGAGTAACTTGTATAAGAAAAGAAATAGCAACCAATCAAAGCAAGAAAGAAAAGAACATAAAAAATTTGTTGACGAGGTTCGGCAATATGCCTATGTCCCCGTGAGCTCCTCCGAGCTCTCTGCACTATCTTATCAATGGAGTTCTTTACATGGGGCCTAGATCAAGAAGGAATCAGGTTAATTCTTTTCCCTTTCTCATTGAAAGATAATGCTAAGTTGTGGTACAATTCATTGCTTGTAGTTTCTATCCATACTTGGGAAGAGCTCTCCAGTAGGTTCCTAAAAAAGTTTTTCCCAACACAAAAGACAAGACAGATGAGGAAGGAGATTCAATATTTCTAATAGAGAGATGGAGACCTTTTCTTTGAAGCATGGGGTCACTTCAATGAGCTACTTTTTAAATGTCCACATCACAATCTACCTCAAGATGAGCTAGTACAAGCTTTTTATGAAGGTCTGAGTGACATGAATAAAGGTATTGTTGATTCAGGTTATGGAGGTGTGCTGATGGAAAAGAACAGTGAAGAAGCCATGGAGCTTTTTGAGACATTAAGTGAGCACACCTAACAATTCTCATCTAGAGGGAGACAAAGAGTAAAGAGCAAGGGTATATATGAAGTGAACTTAAATGGTGGATCTCCAAATCAGATGGCTGCTATGGAAAGGAAACTAGATATGCTTGTAAAAGCCATGACTGCTCAGAACATCCCACCTAGTCCATGAGCCACACAACTCTAGGTATGTGTTATATGTTCTCATTTTGATCACACTACTGAAACTTGCCCTTTGTATTCATCTGCAGATCAAGAGCAAGCAAACTATGTGGGACTGAACAACTATCCTCCCAAGAAAAATTCGTATGCCAATACCTACAATCTGGGATAGGGAAACCACCCTAACTTTTCATGGAATAACAATCAGAATGCCCTGAACCTTCAGGGGCAGCAAAGGAACTCCCAACAAGTAGCCCAATCAGTTCCGGAATCAAAGAAGAGTAACCTAGAGAGTATTGTAAGGCAATTGGCAACTTAACAACAACAACTGATGGCTTTGCAAGATCAGTTTATGGTAGAAGAAAGAACAACCCAATCTTGAGGATGTCTTGGTAAAGGTAGGTGAATTTATTTTATCTGCTGATTTTATTGTATTAGTTATAGAAGAATCTGCGATGCCATTACCTTTGCCCATCATCTTAAGAAGATCCTTTATGATAACTGTTGATACAAAAATTTGTGTGAAAAAGGGTGTTGTAAGTATGAAGGTAAATTATGAAAAGATAGAATTCAAAATATTTGATGCATTAAAATTACCCTAAGATGATATAGAATGTTGTAATATATGTATGATGCAAGGTGTTATTGAGTAAGCTTTTTAGGTCCATCATATTGATCCATTGGAGACCACCTTCACCCATAGTTTCATAAGATCGGATATTGAGCCAGAATTGAAAAATGTTACTGATGACATCATTGAAGCTGTGCAACTCCTTGAGGCCTCGCCAAAACATCAAAGTAACTACACCCCTTTATTTGAGACTCTTGTGCCTATTATTGTCCAGGCACCAAATTTGGAATTAAAGCAGTTGCCGGAGCATTTAACTTATACTTATCTGGGAGAGAATAAGACACTACCTATGATAGTTGCTGCCAATCTAAGTTTTGGGGAAAAAGAGAAGTTGTTGAGAGTTCTTAGAGAGCACAGAACTGCTATCAGATGGACCATTGCTGACATCAAGGGGATAAGTCCAGCCAAGTGCATGCATCATATCTACCTTGAAGATGAAGCAAAGCCCACCCGGGATGCATAAAGAAGACTCAACCCACACATAAAGGAGGTAGTCAAGGTGGATGTATTGAAACTATTGGACGTTGGCATTATTTACCCCATCTCAGACAGTAAATGGGTAAGTCCAGTTCAAGTTGTTCCAAAGAAAAGTGAGATCACAGTGGTGAAAAATGAAGATGAGGAGCTAGTACCTACAAGAATAACCACTAGTTGGAGGGTACGCATCGACTATAGAAGGCTAAATAAGGTAACCAGAAAATATCATTTTCCCTTGCCCTTCATTGATCAGAGGCTAGAAAGATTAGCTGGCCATAGTTACTATTGCTTCTTGGATGGGTATAGTGGTTACAACTAGATTGTAATAGCACCAGAGGACCAAGATAAGACCACCTTCACATGTTCTTTTGGCACATTTACTTATAAAAGGATGCCATTCGGATTATGCAATGCACCAGCCACCTTTCAAAGATGTATGATGAAAATTTTCTTCGACATGGTGGAACAATTCATTGAGGTATTTATGGATGATTTTAGTGTCTTTGGTTCTAATTTTGATGAATGCCTCAATCATCTAAAGAGTGTCCTCAAGAGATATGAAGAATGTAACTTAGTGCTAAACTGGGAAAAATGTCACTTTATGGTTCAACAAGGCATTGTGTTGGGTCATTCCATTTCCAACAAAATTATTGAGGTGGATGAAGCCAAGATCGAAATTATTTCGAAACTGCCCTCTCCTCTAATAGCCAAAGGTGCCAGAAGTTTCCTTGAACATGCTGGATTCTATGGAAGATTTATCAAGGACTTTTCTAAGACCTCTAGACCCCTCTGTGCACTGCTGGCCAAAGATACCAAGTTTGAATGGACTGATGAATGTATGGAAGCTTTCATCACATTGAAGAAATTGCTTACCTCCGCACCAATAATGATGGCACCTGATTGGAGTCTTCCATTTGAGCTTATGTGTGATGCCAATGACTTCGACTTGGGAGTTATCTTGGGCCAGAGAATCAATAAGGTATCTCATGCTATCTATTATGCTTCTAGAACTTTAAATAATGCTCAGCTAAATTATTCTACTACTGAGAAAGAACTGTTAACTATCATTTTTGCTTTGGAGAAGTTCAGATCATACCTGATTGGCTCTAAGGTTATTGTATTTATTGACCATGCTGCTTTGAGATATTTGTTTGCTAAGAAAGATGCAAAGCTTAGGTTGATCAGATGGCTACTCTTATTGTAAAAGTTCGACTTGGAGATTAGAGACAATAAGGGTAGTGAGAATATAGTTACAGATTATCTATCCAGGCTACTTCATAAAAAAGACAAAGATGAGCTGCCTTTAAATGAGAATTTTCCTGATGAACAATTGTTCGCAGTAGAGGTTACACTTCCATGGTATGCTGATATTGTTAACTATATAACTGCCAAGGTTTTTCCTCCAGGTATGTCTAGCTAAGAAAGGAAGCAGTTGATGTCTATATCTCGACATTATCATTGGGATGACCCCTATCTGTTTAAATTTTGCCTTGATTAAATCATCAGTGTGTCTCAAAGGATGAGCATTTGAGCTTATTACAACATTGCCATCAGTTTGCTTGCGAAGGCCACTTTGGGGCCAAGCGAACAACTCTTAAGGTATTACAATCTGGTTTTTATTGGCCTAATTTGTTTAAAGATACCTTTTCGTTTTGCAGCTCACGTGATAGATGCCAGAGGACAGGTAACATTTCATCCAAAAATCAGATGCCATTGCAAAATATTCATATGGTAGAGCTCTTTGATGTATGGGGTATTGACTTCATGGATCATTTTCCTAACTCATATGGCTATTTTTATATTCTTGTGGGTGTGGATTATATGTCCAAATGGGTCAAGGTTGTCCCCTCAAAGACTAATGATCACAAAGTGGTTGTAAAGTTTTTGCAGGATAACATCTTTACTAGGTTTAGGACTCCAAGAGCAATAATCAGTGATGGAGGAAGCCACTTCCATAACCTGTCTTTTGCTTCTTGATCAAGAAATATGGGATCACCCATAAAGTTGGCACGCCGTATCACCCTCAAACCAGTGGCCAAGTGGAGATAAACAACCAAGAAATCAAAGGCATCTTGGCGAGGACCTTGAATCCTAGTAGGAAGGATTGGTCTCTACGCCTAAATGATGCATTATGGGCATATAGGACAGCATACAAGATTCCAATTGGCATTTCTCCACATCGATTAATCTTTGGGAAAGCATGTCATCTACTGGTAGAGTTAGAGCATCAAGCGTATTGGGCCATCAAGAAGTTCAACTTTGACATGAAGCAGACAGATGATAAGAGAAAGCGACACTTGAATGAGCTGGAAGAATTGCGGCATTATGCATATGAGAACGCCAAGCTCTACAAGGCAAGAACCAAAGCATATCATGATAAACAGCTGATTAGGAAGGAGTTTCATGTGGGACAGAAGGTGTTGATCTACAATTCCCGATTAAGATTGTTCTCAGGTAAGCTCAAGTCCCAATGGTCTAGTCCTCATGTTATCACCAAGGTCTTTCCTCATGGTGCTTTGGAGGTTCATGGTTCTGACATCGGACATTCATTGTGAATGGAATAGAGTAAAGCCATACCTTGAAATCGAGTTGCTACCAATATAAAGATTTGACACTCCAGTTTGTCTAATATGCAGCAGCACCAAGAGCACTTGAGCTACATGTGGTGGACTTCACATGTACCTTCCCAAAAGAGTAGCACTGAAGTTACTGTGGAGACTGTTTGAGTAGTCCAGGCTTTGATAAACATGTAGCTTAAGCACCACTATTGAGGTCAGTGGTACTGAAGCCATTGAGTGAAGTATACTTTTCTTCATTTTCTTTTGTTGTTGTTTTTTTAAAACTTTTTCTTACTTTTCCTTAATTAAGTTTTCATTACATTTGTGCTTTGCATTCTGTGATAGTGATCGATCACACTATCATCGTACACTCCACTACGCATGAGCGCATCCACACATGCACACACCTCAGCATAAATGCGATTGAGTGCACTTCACAGTACAATCGAGCGCACTTGGGACAGAGAGTCATATGCCTATTTTAGGTTATTTTCCCCTTTGTCCCATCATTTTCACCTCTGCACTCCACTCACCCATACCCTCTGCACCGCACTCACACACACTCATAGCACCCACCATACACCGTACCCACCACACGCCGCCACACACCACCATTCACACACAGCTTCACCAATCACACACCACACAGGGGACAACAGTGAGCTGATGCACCGTCTGGCTGAAGACGTAAAACTCAGCACTCATGGGAGGCACCCCACAACATATCCTTTATGTTTTTATTATTCTTCATATTTCTTGTTACTGTTTATTTTTAGTACTTTTTGTTTTCCAATATTACTTTAGTATTTATTTTTTAGGGACAACATGTACATCAGTTCAAGTTTAGGGGTGTGCTATGAGCCATGCCAGTCCAGCTAGTTCTCCATCTCCCAGGTCAGCTCTTTCCATGTTATTCATTGGGGGTAATGTGTAATTTAAGTTTGGGGCTATGTGAGACACATTTACACACACTTTATCCCAGTTTTTTTTATTGTTTAAAAGAAAAGATAAATGCATGCTCATATTGTTTTGAAATTTTGGTTGATCTAAACAAATATTGTGATGTGATTTCATTGGTGAGCTTAAAATCTTGAACACATGATCTGATGATAGAGTTTTAAACTTTAGTTACTTACTTTAGGCTTTTGAGAATTCACATGTTTGATCTACTCTGACACAAGCACATTAGCATATAACTGTGTGAGGTATGACATGCGAATTTAATATAAATGTTTCTATGGCTTAGCTGAAACCGAATGACTTGTTGGATGGACACTTTGACATAGAAAAGTAGAAAAAAAAAATTTTGCACAAAAAGAGAAAAATGCTCATAATGATCATTGATAAACTTTCCACTGAGTAACTGGACCTCTTGCCTCAGTAAGCAGTGAGTGTTCACGTCAAAAGTTGGGAATTTTGCTCATAATGATCATTGATAAACTTTCCACTGAGTAACTGAACCTCTTGCCTCAGTAAGCAACGAGTGTTCATGTCAAAAGGTGGGAATTTTACTTGGTTGCATTAAGGCCAGTTTAGTTTTGTAGCTTTTTTCACTCGAGTTAGTAAGTCCTTAGGGGTGTCTTTACACCTAATGCCCTAAAACCATTTGGTTTGGGAATCATTGACCCAACACTCGCTACATGGGAAATTAGAAGCTGAAGGGAACTAAACATGGCAGAGCCTTATAATAAAAGAAAGAAGGAAATAAAACTATGCCATTGTTGTTCATTCTGATAGGAAATTCGGTGAATCTTGAGACATAGATACATTACATATTAGAGTTATTTAGAAGCTTCATATTTATGTGCTAGTTCACTTTACACTGATTTGGACTTGTGATGCCTTAGCCAGCCTCTTGTAAGTAATTAGATTTTAAAATTCCTATTCATTGCAAAGATTGGTTTATATTTTTTTCTTAAGCTTGCTCATGAATGAATATCATGGTTTTGTGTGATACTTAAATTTTTGGATACCATGCAAGATGGATTTATCTTTGTGTTCTTTATTTTTCATTTAGTTTTTAGTTTTGTATTGCTAAGGGACTAGCAATATTTAAGTTTGGGGGTGTGATAAGTGCTTAAATATTCATATTTAAGCCCTTTAATTTACATTTGTTAAGTTCCTAGTTTGTGTTATTTCATGCTATTTTATTTCCTTTCTGTATTTTCTGTGTTTTTCTAGGTTTTTGGAGAAAATTGAGCATTATGGAATTATTTGGCTTAGAGAGCAAATCTGGAAGAGCTAGAAGTTGCCTAGTGCGATAGAGCATAGATACTTGCGATCGAGCGCAACAACGCTCAAGCGCCCAAGCCAAGGATCGAGCGCACCAGTCTGTGATCGAGCGCACACATGCATCAGTGAATAGTAAAATAGATGTTCCAATTTTGGAAATAAATATAAGGTTTTGTTTTACGAGTTTTAGGGTTTCCAGATGTTCTTAAACTCTATAAATAGGCTTGTAAACACAAAAAGAAGGGGAGGATTGTCTAGGAGAGATTTTGCAAAAGAATTGTGACTCTTCGAGGAAGCTCTTCCGGGTTTATTCTTTTCTCTCTATTTTACTTTATGAAGATGTTTAACATCAAACTGATGTGTAACTACACTTTTAGTAGGGCTTGATTGAAGCCCTGATTATGTTTACTCAATAATTCAATATTGGCGCATTTGCAATAGTTATATTATGTTGCTTAACTTGATGAATTCCTGTTTTCTTGAATTCTTTATATGTGTTTGCCTGATCAATATATGTATGTGGTATGAACTAGTTAATTAAATCAATTTGGATGGTCGAGTCCTAGGTTTAATAATAGTAACCAAAGATATACACGCCGGGTTCTTGGGTTAATCAACATGGGAAATCGGGAGTATATACCATGCCCTAGATCTCGTGTGTTTGTCGATTTCCATAGATATTATGCTTTCTTAAAGAACAACTTAGTATACACCATGCTAAATCCTTTAAGAAAGAAAAGAGTTAGAGTATAGACCATGCCTAACTCGTTGCTTAGGGAAATCCATAGCTTAAGAAGTAAACACTATACCTTTAGGTTGACAACAATAGGTATTCATAACGTGATTAAAGCATTGACGTATAGTTTTATTGTGAAAGCATGATTAGTGGTGGATATCAAGTCCCTATGCTTTTATCATTATCGAATCAAACTTATTTATTATTTCTATCATTTTATATTACGAAATTAATTTTAAATCAAAATTTACCAATCCCCATGGGAATGATCTCGCACTTGCACACTATACTACTATGTTGACTTTGTGCACTTGCAAGTAAAACGTTCAATTATTTGCTTATTAATCTAGGTAGATTTTTGCACAACACCTTACTATATTTAACTGCTAGTAGACCCGATATAATGTTTAGTTTATGCATGTGCATTAGATTCCAAGCTAATCCTAAAG
>CM043698.1:88900000-88907500 GCA_023935145.1 Bretschneidera sinensis
ATATAGTGTTGCAACTCCACCACGTTGGCAATGTCCCAGTTCAGCCCATTCATAAACCTCGCCATGGTAGCTTTTCTATCCTCTTCTATATTAGCCCGAATCATGGCGATCTTCATCTCCTTGTAATAGTCACCCACGCTCTTATAGCCTTGAGTAAGACTTTTTAATTTCTGATACAAGTCCCTATAGTAGTGACTAGGAACAAACCGTCTCCTCATGATGGCCTTCATTTCCTCCCACTTCTCAATAGGCCTCTCATGGTTTCTCCTCATGTTCATCACAAGTTGATCCCATTATATAATAGCATAGTTAGTAAACTCAATGACAATAAGTTTTACCTTTTTCTCCTCAGAGTAGTTGTGGCACTCAAAAATCAACTCAACCTTTTTCTCCCATTCCAAGTACGCTTCATGATCCTTTTTCCCTTAGAACGATGGTATCTTAATTTTGATGTTACCTAGGTTTCTATCAGTCCCATCTCACCATTTCGGATCTATTCGGAAACCTCCACGACACCTTTCTCCCCTTGGCATGAACCTGCCCTCACCGTTCAATGAAGCTTGATCCTCTTTATCGAACTTATCCTCATGGTTGTCATCAAAATCATCCACGGGAGCATGCCGTTCTTACCTTCTAGCATTAGGAACTCTTTGGGGACACCCCTCGTGCTAAGTAGCAATAACATTGTCTTGCCTGTCCATATGATCTCGAATCTCATTGAACACCACGTTCATGCATTCAAATTATTGTTGCATAGCCTGTAACACGAAGGCCGACTCCTCCTTTCCTTCTTTGCTTGATCTGTCGCCCCTAGAAGACATTTTTTTTTTAAACTATAGAGAAATGTTAGAAATAATTCCTCACCACACTACCTCATGTGTTTGCACTCAAATTATGTCACTCACACTCGTGTTTCACTCTTAAATTGGCTTTTTCCATATATTATTCTCACACTCTCTTGCTTTTTCCACTCGTAGCTTCCCCTTTTCAGTTCTTTATTAAACTAATAAGTTTGATCAAGAAATTCAACTTGTAGTATTTAAACTGATACCGATGGCAAGAAAATATTATAGAAACAATGAATCAAAGGAAAAGGATAAGAATCAACTTTTTTTTAGAGAACTAAAACTACAAAAGTCACAATTCAAGAAAAAAAAAACTTTGATAAGTACAGTGAATGATAGTATATGTTGCTTCAATATCACCTTTTTTTTGTCTTTTCTGTTTTTTTTCATGTTTTTTTCTCCATTTTTTTTAACTGGGTGCACAACACAAAACAAGAACAAGGAATAATGAGCACAAACGGAACAAGATAGGATGATAACAAGAAACAAAAGATAAAAGGATAGTAAACCTGATTTTTAGAAGCTGGCTTTGATACCAAATGATGCGAACCTTAACCGACACGCTTTGAGATCCAACAAACAATGTTGGAATACTTGCCTAAGAAAGCTAAAATTCAGATTTTTGATAGAAAACCCCGACCCAATGTTTATAATGAAACGCGAAATGAATGTATAAAGTAACAAACATAGACCCAATGATTATAACTGAATCACAAACCGAAAGTATAAAATTTGAACGCCACGGGGAAGAATCCTCGATAAGTTTATAAGTTCTCTAAAGAACCAATAAAGGAAGCAAACCTCACATTTTTCTGATTTTTATTCTAATATGCTTCATTACAATGAGTGTATGCTATTTATAACCTTTTCAGCCTTACACGCCCACTATAAAAAAAAAAAGAAGCTATTTATGTTTCTATGGTTTTAGACATTTGGGCCTATTTAATTCGTTAAGTGGACTTCTTTTATTAGTTATAGGTGTGTAGTTTAGGATACTTTGGGCTTGAAGGTGTTCAGCCCATGTGTTTTAATTGATGTAGGCCTTATTCAGCCCTAGGGTTTAATACAGGGGTTCAAAAACACTTGTAGCCGCATTTTGAGGTAAGTTGAACATGAATAAAGTTTTATTCATAGAGAATTTTCAGTTTTCTCTACTTGTTCTTGATTGAACTAAGAATTTATCAAAGGCAAATCCTTTGTGGCATTCTCACCGAATCTAGGTTTTTGAAACAAGATTTCAACGGGTCTAGATTATCTTGACTTGATTCTTGGCTTTCTTGGGTAAGTTTCAACTTGATTGTGGGTTCAAAGGATTTCCATCCCACGGGTTCACATCATTTGGTATCAAAGCCCAGGCTCCAAATCAAGTCTGATTTATCCTTTTTAATTCTTACATTCGGGTTTTGTCTTAAGTGTGTTCTAGGGTTTTTTATTTTGATCCACGATTCTTTCTTCATTCTTGTTGATTTCGTGTGTTTGAATTCAGATCTATGATTTTCACATTTGATTACTTGTGTACTTAATTTAAGAATTCAAATATGCAAATCCTTTAATAGATTACACAAATCTTTGCTTTAATTTCCAGATCTATAATTTCCAGATCTGTAATCTTTGCTTTGATTCTGTCTATTCTTGTTGTTGAAATTAGATAAATCTTTATAATTGTTGTTATTTGTGACCAAATTTTTATTAAAAAAATAAGAAAGAAAGAAAGAAATTTCGAAACTAGCTATTTGATATACTTTGCAATCCAAAAATTGAAGTGATTTGGTGTTGATCGATCTTTATCTTCAAAGGGGTTAAATATATCATCTTTAGTATCTTGTTTCCTAATTGCTCTTTTCCTCATACAAATTCCTTAAAATCTGTGCCATTTTATTCCTTTCTTATTTCTTGAATCTATTACTGGTTGGAATAATACAAGGTAATGTCTTGATTTAGTTCAACTAGTTCTTAAAGAACTTGAAAGGGAAAATAAGTGAGGTAAAAGGCAAGAATGGGTGAGAATAGTATTGGAAAAGGCCAAAAGAGTGAAACACGAGTGGAGTGACAATATTTGAGCATAAACACGTAGGGAAGTGTGTGAGGTTTTATCACTAACATTCTTGTTTTGCAGTGCATTAAAAATGTCTCATAAAAGTGACTCAACAACATTTAAGGAGGAGGCGGATAATTCATTCTTTGTGTTGCAGGCCATGCAACAACAGTTTGAACGATCAAATTTGGTGTTGGGGGAGGTGAGGGATAAGATGGATCTGCAAGAGGTGGTGATTAGAAATCTGCAAGGTGGACGATATAGAAGGAGACGTGAGCCTAGCTTTGTAAATGAGTATGAGAATGAAGAAGATGATAAGGATGAAGAAGACATAGCATCTGAAGTTCGAATGGGTGGAATGGTTAGACCTAGAGGAGGTAGGCGTGGAAGAGGACCTAGGAGAAATCCAAGGGGTCGAGATGGGGTAGATAAGAACCTTGGGAGCATCGAAATGAAAATACCATCTTTCCAAGGTAGGAATGACCCTGAAGTCTATTTAGAGTGGGAGAAGAAAATAGAGTTATTTTTTATTGTCACAAATATTCAGAAGAGAAGAAGGTGAAGTTGGCGGTAATTGAGTTCACTGATTATGCAATTATTTGGTGGGATCAATTAGTGACCAATAAGAGGAAGAATCATGAGAGACCTGTAGAAACATGGGGTGAGTTGAAAGCTCTCATGAGGCAGATATTTGTACCTTGCCACTACTATAGTGACCTCTACCAAAAATTATAAAACCTTACACAAGGGTCTAGGAGTGTAGAAGATTACCATAAAGAGATGGAGGTGGCTATGATTCAGGCTAATGTAGAGGAGGATCGGGAGGCCACAATGGCCAGATTTTTAAGTGGTTTGAATAGGGACATAGCCAAAGTAGTTGAGTTGCAGCATTATGTGGAGGTAGAAGACATGGTGCACAAGGTTATGAAGGTGGAGAAGCAGTTAAAGAGAAAGAGGGCAACAAGGTATACTTCAGTTTCTAGCACTCCTTGGAAACCAAAGTGGGATAGAAATGATCGAGTTGTAGCAAAAGGGAAGGCTGAACAACCAAAGGGAAAATATGAGGAAACTAGCAAGAATAAACCCAAGGTAGATCTCCAAACTTCAAAGAATAGAGATATTAAATGTTTTAAATTTTTGGGTTCATGATACATCGCGTCTCAATGTCCAAATAAACAGGTGATGGTTATGCGTGACACTAGGAAGCTGATGATAGAAAGTAAGGATGATAGTGATGAGATGCTCGAGTTTGTCGATGCTAGTGATGATGATGGAGTGGAATACCCCATAGAAGGTGAGTCTCTTGTTGCCAGGCGTGCTCTCAATACACAAATTAAGGTAGATGATATGGACCAGCAGAGAGAGAACATATTTCATACTAGATGTTATGTAAACAACAAGGTGTGTAGTATGATTATAGATGGGGGAAGTTGCACCAACATAGCTAGTACCACCCTAGTTAAGAAGTTTAGCTTACCTTTATTGAAGCATCCTAGACCTTATAAATTATAGTGGTTGAATAACTATGGGGAGGTCAAGGTCAATAAGCAGGTTTTGGTGGCTTTTACCATTGGGAGATATAATGATGAGGTGCTTTGTGATGTAGTTCCCATGCATGCTGGCCATATTTTGCCGGGGAGACCGTGGCAGTATGATAAGAGGGTGATTCATGACGGGTTTAGGAGCAGGTATGACTTTGTAAAGGATAGAAAAACAATCAAGCTTGCTCCTTTAACCCAAAAACAAGTCTATGAGGACCAACTGAAGCTGAAAAGTGAGATTGAGCAAAAAAGAAAGGGTGAGGCCGAAATATAAGAAAGAAAAATGAGAGAAAGAAAAATAAGGGTGAGGCCGAAACCTCAAGAAAAAGAGAGGGTGAAAAAGAAAATAAAGAGATGGCTGAGAATAAAAAAAAGGAGACTGGAGCCACGAGATAAAAAAAGAAAGAGAACCTGGAGAGAGAAATGGAAAGACAAAGATGAGTTTTTATGCAAATGAGAGTGAGGTTAAGAGGGCCTTCTTAGCAGATCAGCCTATGAATTTTCTTGTTTACAAAGAATATTATCTTAATCTTGATGAAACTAACCAATCTCTTCCTAGTTTGGTTGTTTCTTTGTTGCAGGAGTTCAAGGATGCATTTCCGGAGGAGTTGCCGCCCATTAGAGGTATTGAGCATCAAATTGATTTCGTACCTGGAGTCGTTATACCAAACTGACCAGCCTATAGGAGTAATTCAAATGAGACAAAAGAGCTTCAAAGGCAAGTTGAAGATTTGATGAGCAAAGGGTACGTGAGGAAGAACATGAGCCCATGTACAGTACCTGTGCTACTAGTGCCATGGAATGATGGGACTTGGAGGATATGCGTTGATTGCAGAGCGATCAACAATATTACGATAAAGTATCATCATCCCATTCCTAGATTAGATGATATGCTTGATGAATTACATGGCTCATATATTTTCAATAAAATAGATCTTAAAAGTGGATACCATCAAATTAGAATGAAAGAGAGAGATGAATTGAAAACTGCTTTTAAGACTAAATATGGACTTTATGAATGGCATACCATTTGGACTTACAAATGCGTCTAGTTCTTTCATGAGATTAATGAACCATGTATTACGTGCGTTCATAGGCAAATTTTTAGTCGTGTACTTTGTTGATATCCTAGTGTACAGCAAGAACTTAGATGAACATATTGAGCATTTGAGATGTGTGTTCGATGTGTTGAGATGTGAAAAGTTGGATGCTAATTTTAAGAAATGTACCTTTTGCACGGAAAAAAGTTGTTTTTCTCGGTTATGTTGTTAGTACAAAAGGTATTGAGGTGGATGAAGAAAAAGTCAAGGCCATCAAGGAATGACCAATGCCTAAAGGCATCACTGAGGTAGGAAGCATTCATGGTTTAGCTAGCTTTTATAATCGTTTTGTTAAGGATTTTGGCACCATCGCTGCACCACTCACTAAAATAATTAAAAAGAATGTTGTATTTCATTGGGGGATTGATCAAGCGAATGCATTGGCTACTATTAAAGAAAGGTTATGTTCTGCACCTGTGTTAGCATTACCTGACTTTAACAAAACTTTTGAGATTGAATGTGATGCCTTAAGAATAGGAATTGAAGCCATTTTGATGCAGGATATGCGACTCATAGCTTTCTTCAGTGAGAAGCTAAGTGGGCGGCCCTGAATTACCCCACTTATGACAAAGAACTTTATGCTCTTGTTCATGCTATAGAGACTTGGTATCACTACCTTTGGCCTAAAGAGTTTGTGATCCACACCCATCATGAATCATTGAAGCATCTCAAGGGTCAAGGTAAATTAAATAAGACCTAAAACAGTCCTCACCCTCATCCACTCGTTTCTCCAACATGGTTATGGGGAAAGATATCATTGTGTCCTATACTATACTTCATACTATCTTAAAATTACTGGTAGACGAAATTAAGTGGATAAGAGACCGTTCGCCTACAAACTTTGATTATCTAGAAGCCTATAGAGTAATCAAAGGTGATAGGTCCAATGTTTATGGAATTCAAACATACAATACCTATCTTGACCTCCCTTTATACTCTAAGATGTTGAACCTAGTAGTAAACTAGACCCTTAATCCTCACTTAGGTAGTAGAACCAGTCCTTCCAAACTAGATATAGTCCTAATCTATTACCTCGTAACTAAGACCCCTTACAACCTCTACCCTTTAGTCATTAGTAACATAGTCTCTGGGCATGATAGTAACATTGGTGCACTTCCATATGGCATGCTCATCACCTTGATTCTGAAGCACTTTGAGGTACCTCTTCTTGAGAATGAATCTAAGGAACTTGAGTATACTAATGTGATCAAGGATTCATCTCTCAAGAATATGGGTTACATGATTAGATACAATTTGGTCGTCTCTAAGCCCGAGAAAAAACATATGGATCAAGAATTAAGTTCTTGGTGTAGTAACAGTTAAGGAACCATACATTCCTAGTGGTTCTCAGCCGAGGACAATAGATACAAGAGACTTAGATGGATCTCAGGATGCGATCCTTTAAGCTTTGACTAGCCTTCATGTCACCATAACCAACATGTAGCAGGCTACTGACGCTAGGCTTGAGGATCTGAGGACTGGATTGTGAGAGTTGTACGATGATCTCTCCTCCTTCCATGCTGACACTCAGGGCGTCTTTGTTGACCTTCGCGACCAGAATGCTATGATGAGCAATTAGATTAGAGCAATCAAGGATGGTTTGCACTACCGTAGCTCCTCTCCTCTTCCTAACCCTAACGGGATGCACTGATATTATCTTCCCTTTACCTTCTACAACTCTAGCACTTTTTGCAAGTTACATTTACTTTTCCATGCATTTTTTGAATTGTTTTTTAAACATTTGCTATCCTTTTTGTATGGATGCTTTGCTGCCTTAACTTTTATTTATGAAAGTTTATTATAACTCAGTTAGAATCTTTTACTTTCATTTGCTTGCTGTAATTCTTCAACTTGTATATCATTTTTCTGATTCGGGAGAACTTTACATCTCTATTTTGAGCTAAATTTTCACATACAAAATTCTTTTGTCCTTATCTTACTATCTATAGTGTTAGAATTTTATTTCTCGCTCTTTTGCA
>CM043698.1:88912500-88955000 GCA_023935145.1 Bretschneidera sinensis
AGTGTGACGGCAAAAAAAAAAAAAAAAACCAAAAAAAAAAAATCGTAGATATTTTTCTTTTCAGCAGTTTGTAAATACGGCAATATTATTCCTTTATTTTTGTTTTGATTTTCTAATTTTCTTTTATTATTCTGTTTTTATTTATCTGTTTATTATTTTATTCTGTTTTTATTTACCTGTTTATTATTCTGTTTTATTATTCTGTTTTTATTTATTTGTTTATTATTCTGTTTTATTTATCTGTTTATTATTCTGTTTTATTTATCTGTTTATTATTCTGTTTTTATTTATTTGTTTATTATTCTGTTTTATTTATCTGTTTATTATTTTTTTTATTTATTTGTTTATTTATTTGTTTTATTTATTTATTCCCCCTCTAAATTAATTGGTGCATGCTTAGACCGAGAGATTCGCGAGGTAGATTCATTAGAGGACCCGAATTAGAGTTACCCTCTCCTTCCACCTCCATTGGTGAAACCTCGCCTAGATCAAACCATAGTGCACCCCCATCAGAGAATTTAGAGGATTTTGTTAACATGGCTGAAAATCCTAATGAGAATGGTGCTAGGACACTTAAAGATTACCTACATCCTAGCCGGACAGCCACACCATCGTGCATTATGTTTCCAGCCAATACCCGTCATCAAGATTTTAAAACAGGGATGATACAACTTCTCCCTACTTTTCATGGCATGGAAAACGAGAACCCCTATGTGCACATTAGAGAATTTGAGGAAGTAGTTGTGACTTTCTATAGTCACGATGCAACTGATGATATCGTGAGACTCAAGTTTTTTCCTTTCTCATTAAAGGATAAAGCTAAGAGTTGGTTATACTCGCTGAGACCACGATCAATTGGGTCATGGAATGAGATGACCCAAGTCTTTTTTAACAAGTACTTCCCTCAACATAAGACTAACGCTTTGAAAAGACAAATCTCCACCTTTGCACAAAAGGAAAACGAGACTTTGTATCAGTCTTGGGAGAAATTTAAAGAGCTGTTAAGTATGTGTCCACATCATGGGTACGAAAATTGGCGTTTAGTGAGCTATTTCTATGAGGGTCTTACCTATAGAGAACGCCAATTTGTTGAGATGATGTGTAATGGAGAATTTCTGCAAAAAGACCCTGATGAGGCTATTGAGTACCTCAATGAGCTTGCTGAGAAAGTTCACACATGGACTGGACCTAGTGCTACTGAGAGCACAAATAGGTCACGACCTAGTGGTGGAGGAATCTACCATCTTAGGGAAGAGGATAACCTCAAGGCCAAGGTCGAAATGCTTACTAGAGAGTTGGAGGCATTAAAAACGAAAAAACCAACACACATGGTTAATTAGGCCGAACCTTTAGAATCATGTTTTGTGTGTGGCGGGGTTGATCATCCCGCCCAAGATTGTCCCACTTTTGTTGACATGAGAGGGCTGTATGAGGAACAATGCAATACCTTAGGCATGTACAAGAAGCCCTTAGCACCCTTCTCTAACACTTATAATCCGGGGTGGCGAAATCACCCCAACTTCAGTTGAAAACCTGAAAATCAGCAGCATGTGCAGCCCCCTAGATCGTACCCAGCACCTTATCATGCACCCTCATCTTCTAGGAACTCTTTAGAAGACTCCTTACATACTTTTATAGAAGCACAAGGCAAGACAAACCAAAAGTGTGAGGCATTAATTACACAGTTGGTTGAGGAAAACAAAGAAATAAGGAGCCAAGTGTCTAAATTGATGAGCTCCTTGAGTGTGACTGAGCGAGGTAAGTTCCCTGCTCAAGCTCAGTCCATACCTCACGGTCAACATATGGCACAAGAAAATGTGAAAAATGTAAATGCCATTGTGACCCGAAGAGGTAAGTCACTACACATTCCACCAGAGAATAAACCCGAGAATGTGAAGGGTCAAACCAGTAGTGAGACCAAGTTTCCTAAAGACCCTGAAGTGACTCAAAGTCCTGTTAAGGCCCCATTCCCCCAAGCCTTAAAATCCAACAAGAAAAATCTGGAAATGAATGATGAAATCCTTGAGAACTTAAGGCAAGTGAAACTTAATTTTCCCCTTTTGCATGTGATTAAACAAGTCCCCACCTATGCAAAAGTTCTCAAAGATTTATGCACAATTAAGAGGAAACATCATGTCAAGAAAACAGCTTACTGAGCAAGTTAGTGCACTAATTGAGCGAAGAATTCCCCCGAAATACAAAGATCCGGGCTGTCCTACCATTGCTTGCAGCATTGGAAATCATGAGGTTGGACAAGCCTTACTAGATCTGGGAGCTAGTGTAAACCTGATGCCATTTTCCATTTACTTACAGCTGGGGTTAGGAGAAATCAAACCAACCGGCGTGGTATTACAATTGGCTGATCGCTCAGTCAAGGTACCCCGAGGTGTGGTTGAGGATGTTTTGATTCAAATTGATAAATTTTATTATCCTGTTGATTTCTTAATTCTTGATACTACTTCTGCTGTAGACACTAACTCTAAAATCCCTTTGATTTTGGGTAGATATTTTCTTGCTACTGCAAATGCTCTAATAAATTGTAGGAATGGTCTCATGAAACTGTCCTTTGGCAATATGACCCTTGAAGTAAATATTTTCAATGTTGCAAAACAGCCCGAAGATGAGGACGAAAACCACCAGCTTTACATGATCGAGTCACTCGTCAATGAGGGAGTTTTCTTAACTCATGATTATGACCCTCTTGAAAATTTTCTTATTAATTCTGAGATAGATTTATTTGATGATAAAACTGATATAATTGATATATGTGTTATTTTTGACAAATCTCAGCATTATGGAAATCGGGCATGGCAACCAAGGTTTGAGGAGCTGCCCGAAAGAAGCAAGACTTAAGTCCCCTCAAGTGTGGAAGCACCTAAAGTTGAATTGAAGCCACTACCTAAGGGTCTAAAACATGTCTTTCTCGGTCCAGGTGATACCTTTCCTGTTATAATTTCTTCTGAATTAACTGAGACCCAAGGTAAGAGATTAATTCAAACTTTAAATGAACACAAATCAGCCCTGGGATGGAGCATGGCTGATTTAAAGGGAATTAGTCCCCTAATCTGCTCCCATAAAATAAATCTGGATAAAGGAACCAGTCCTCGTAGAGACCCTCAACGTAGGCTTAACCCCACTATGAAAGAAGTAGTGAAAAATGAAGTACTGAAACTATTAGATGCGGGTATTATATATCCCATAGCTGATAGTAAGTGGGTAAGCCCTACGCAAGTCGTCCCGAAAAAGTCCGGAGTCACTGTGATAAAAAATGACCTAGGAGAGTTAGTCCCTACCAAACTTGTGAATGGGTGGCGTGTGTGCATTGATTACAGAAAATTAAATGCTGCCACCAAGAAAGACCACTTCCCACTCCCTTTTATTGATCAAATTCTTGAGTGTGTAGCTGGTCATCCCTTCTACTGTTTTCTAGATGGTTATTCTGGTTACTATCAAATAGAAATTGCATTAGAAGACCAAGAAAAGACCACCTTTACTTGTCCCTTTGGCACCTATGCTTTTCGTAGAATGCCATTCGGATTATGTAACGCCCCTGCTACTTTTCAATGCTACATGATGAGCATTTTTAGTGACATGGTTGAAAATTGCATGGAGGTTTTTATGGATGACCTAACTATTTTTGGATCTTCATTTGAAACATGCTTAATGAATTTAGAAAGAGTATTAATTCGCTGTGAGGAAAAAGAATTGGTTTTAAATTGGGAAAAGTGCTATTTCATGGTACCATCCGGTATTGTCTTAGGGCATATTGTCTCTTCTAAAGGAATAGAGGTTGATCAATCTAAGATTGAGTTAATCTCTAAGTTGTCTGTCCCTAAGACAATAAAGGATGTAAGATCTTTCCTTGGTCATGCTGGTTTTTATAGGAGGTTCATACAAAATTTTTCAAAAATATCTAGACCACTATGCGCCCTCCTAGTTAAAGATACCCCCTTTGAGTGGAGTCAAGCTTGTCAAGAGGCCTTTAAAACGTTGATTGGCAAGCTTACTTCCGCACCTATAATGCAGTCGCCAGATTGGATTTTACCTTTTGAAATCATGTGCGATGCTAGTGACTACGCTGTAGGTGCTGTTCTTGGACAGCGAAGGGAAGGTAAACCTTTTGTCATTTACTATGCTAGTAAGACTTTAAATAGTGCTCAAATGAATTACTCTACAACTGCAAAAGAGTTGCTAGCTGTAGTATTTGCTTTAGATAAATTTCGTGCTCATCTAATTGGTTCTCCTATCCTTATTTTTACAGATCATGCAGCCCTCAAGTATCTTCTTACGAAGAAGGATGCTAAGGCACGACTAATCCGATGGATCCTCCTCTTGCAAGAATTTGATATCACCATCAAGGATAAAAAAGGAGTGGAGAATGTAGTAGCTGACCATTTATCCAGACTCACTTTTGAGGACACTTGTGATGACATGCCAATCAAAGATGATTTTCCCGATGAGCAATTACTCTCTATTACTTCTCTACCATGGTTTGCTCACATCGTAAATTATTTGGCTACAGGTGAGATACCTATGGATTGGAGCGCTCAAGACAAGATGAAATTCTTATATGAGGTACGTAATTTTTATTGGGATGACCCCTATCTTTTCAAGTACTGCCCTGACCAAATTCTAAGGCGTTGTATCCCTAATGAAGAGATTTCGAGTGTCTTAGAATTTTGTCACTCCCAAGCTTGTGGAGGCCACTTTTCGATGAAAAAAACTTCTGCAAAAATTTTTCAGTGTAGATTTTATTGGCCTACTTTGTTTAAAGATACAAACACCTATTGTCGCTCTTGTGAAAGATGTCAAAAGTTAGGAGCTGTGTCTCGCCGAAATATGATGCCCCTGAACCCTATTTTAGTGATTGAAATCTTTGATTGTTGGGGCATCGATTTCATGGGACCCTTCCCTCCTTCCTTCGGGTACCAGTATATCATTGTAGCAATAGATTATGTATCCAGGTGGGTAGAGGCAGCAGCTTGTCGAAACAATGATAATGGAACGGTGATTAAATTCCTTAAAGAAAAGGTGTTATCTCGATTTGGTACACCACGTGCTATAATTAGTGATCGAGGTACACATTTTTGCAACCGTTCCTTTGAAGCTTTAATGAAAAAATTTGGGGTATTACATAAAATCTCTACTGCCTATCATCCTCAGACTAGTGGACAAGTAGAGATTGCTAATAGGGAGATTAAACAAATTTTAGAAAAAACGGTTAACCCCGATCGCAAAGATTGGTCTTTGAGACTAACTGATGCGCTTTGGGCTTACCGTACAGCCTTTAAAACTCCCTTAGGTATGTCACCCTATCGGCTTGTTTTTGGAAAGCCTTGCCACTTACCCGTGGAGCTCGAGCATCGAGCTTATTGGGCCATCAAGTCTTTCAATTTTGACATGGGCGAAGCGGGTAAACTTCGAAAATATCAGCTGACCGAGTTAGAAGAATTAAGAAACGATGCTTATGAAAATTCCAGAATCTATAAGGCTAAGATGAAAGTATTCCATGACAAAAACATTTTGAGGAAAACATTTAAACCCAATGATCGGGTATTCTTATACGACTCTAGACTTCATAAGCATCCTGGAAAACTTCGGTCAAGATGGACCGGCCCTTTTATAGTAAAAAATGTTTTTGAAAATGGGGCGGTAGAAATTGAGGATACTAGAGATGGTCGGGTCTTTAAAGTAAACGGTCAACGACTTAAGATCTTAATTGATAGACATGATCCGGAGATGGAAGACATTCCACTTATGGATCCGGTCTATTCACCTTGACCACACAACAAAGGTACGTTATTCCTTTTAATTTTTGTTCTGTTTTTAGTTAGTTTTCATTCAATCTTAATTATTAGTTTTTAGTTTACTTCAAATTTCAAAAAAAAAATATTAATATTTTGTTGTCAAGTCTTTATTAACTTTGAATTTTGGTTGTGTTAAGTCTATTTTAATTTTTAGTTTCTAGTTGATTTCAGCGAAAAGAACGGTATGCAGTTCAATTGATGGTGCGCAATTTTCAGCTTTTGAGCATTTTTGGCCACACAGGGAGTTTCCTTTCTTTTTTCTTTTACATTGAGGTCAATGCAATGTTTAGGTTGGGGGTGGAGGAAACATATTTTTTTTTTTCATTGAACTGCTTGGTGTCACTTTCTTTCTTTTCGTTGTTAGGATAAAAAAAAAAAAAAATTTGTTTGTTTGTTTTTAGCATGTTTTGTGTTAGCCTTATAGTTAATTCACATGTCAATGATATGAGCTTAATCGAGATAGCATATAGCATTTAGAAGAAGTTAAATCTTGCTTCGCTTTGAGAATAAATTAAGTGTCAATTTTTCTTTGGTTTGAGACTCTGGTTTGTGGTAAGATTGCATGATTAGTCTAAAGCATTTGGAAAAGTTTTATGCGCGGTTGTTTTGTGAATACTTTTGCGGTCTCTACAAGCTCTAGAACTTATTTGATAATCACTTGAGGCGAAAATCATAGAATGCACACTACTTAGGATATGATATAGGCCATTTTTGGACCGTTTGAGCCTTTTTAAACTTACCCTTGTTATATTTATCGCTAGTCACCTATTTGAGTTTTTTTTCTTGAAAAGAAAAATTGAGCCTTGTTTCTTTCGATAAACCATTTACTTACCTTTATGAGCCTAAAAATATTTTATCCTTACCTCTCTTTTAAAAGAACTTAGTTATACACATGTTGTAAGAAGCACTTAAAAGGAGTGAGGGTGGAAATATGAGAAAATATTACTACCATAACCCAAGTACAGTAAAAGAGATAAGTTGGGGGTTGTGGAAAAGAAAAGAAAAGAATGAAAGAGGAGGTGAATGGTCTTATGCCAAAACAAAAAAATAAAAAAAAAGATAAAAAATGAATTATGGCAAAGAAAGAAGAAAAAAAAATGGTGATTTATTGCCAGAAATGCTCGAAAAATGGTTGAAAGAGTTGGGTGTTGAAGTAAGGTTATCTTGTGCTTAAAGTGGTTGTGTTTAAATTAAGAGACTTAGTTCTTTTATTTGTTTAAACTTTCCCATTCTTTCTTGACCTTTACCCTAGCCTAATATTGCAAGCTTATTAAAGACCTATTGATCCGATGAAGTGTGATTTTTCTACATAGTGGAGAGTGATTTGAAAAGTGAGCATATGGAGCTTGATTTGTGATTGATGTCACGCAAATTAATATGTTTTTAAGAGGCCAAGACTTGTATTCATGCTATGTTGTGCATAAAATCATCCGGGTGTTCGGACTAATGTATTGTGGTAAGATGGATGGTAAGAGTCGATAACGATTTTAAGGTTGACATTTGGATTATTCTTGGACCTGAGTGATATTTAATGATTCTATGTGCTGTATGTTATGCATGATTTTTGAGATAGATTTTTGAATCACTCTTGGTTAACACCAGCATTGCTGTATTTTGTTTTGATTTCTAAATAAAGAATTCATTTCATGCCTTTCGCTTGAATTGCTAGGGACTAGCAATAAGCTAGTTGGGGGTTGTGATGAGAGTCATAAAATGCATCTAAACAATACTTAATTGTTAACATTTTAGGGTTGATCTCGGTCGTAATCGCACTTTTACATGTTGATAACTCTAAAGTGATATTCATAAATCATTGACTTAATTCGATGCATTTTCAGGTGCTTTGAGTACAAAAGAGATAATAAAGCGATCTATGTTTAAAGCACCAAAAGATCTTGGGTGTCGGTGCTCGTTTTTGTCCAAGGTTTAGATGTGTCCAAACATGATTCAAAGATGGTTAAACTCTAAACTAAGGCTGGAGTAATAAAGTACAGTAAGTTAAAAGACTGCACACAAGTGTGTGCATCACTTTGGAGCAAGTTAAGGGTAGGCACACTAGTGTGTGCACTTCTGCATACAAGCTGAAGAAGTTTCACTGAATTGCCAGAATTTCCCGTACAGATCAATCATCTTTGCAGATTAAACTGTATTGATGTAGGAAGAACCAGATGATGAACCATATATGCTTAGAAAGATCCGGAAGTCTATTTTCTGGAGAATTTGACGGTTCGTAAAAAGGATTTTTCTAGAGAAAGTTATGGCAGTTTTAGTGGAAACAGTTCAGGCCAGCACAGCAGGCCCAGATGCACAACAGGCCCAGGCGTACAGCACGGCCCACTCGCCTCTTGACCGGATTAGGGCAAGCAAATGACATTCTCCAAGACCAAAACACCCCCCTCATGCTCTATAAATATATCTTTATGGAGTGTGCAGCTGGGCATTGAAGAGAGAAAGCAAGGAAGAGAGAAAAAAGAGAGGATTCAAGGGATTCAAATCCAGCATTCTTCCATTTTATTTCTAAGTTTTCTTTGGTTGCAAATCAAGGGGAGAACATGCATATTGTTCATCCACCTTGAACTCCATGGCCAAATCAAGGGGAGAGCATCCTTATTGTTCTTCCACCTTGATTTCCATGGCCAACTAATCATTTTACAAGGGAAAGGGATGAATCTTTAGGGATTTCTTGTTCTTTATTTCTTGTTCTTGATTCAGTTGTATGGATTTATTGTTAAATATTGTTTATGAATTATTCATTGATTAAGTAAGAAGATTTGAGTTCATGTGATAGATGTACTTCTTATTCTTCTTCTTTTAGACTCTCTTAATCCGGTGATTGCATCCTTCTCCTCCATTGAGGTTGCTTGGATGTGATTGATTCCGGTAGATTTATCTTATTGATTGTCCATTATTGCGATATTGTCTTTTAAGATATATTGTCGTTTCTTGATAATCTTTAAGATCGGTCATGTGTGCATGAACCGAAATCAATGATTAATTCGTAGCAATTATATAAGAGTTGTAAATGTGCTTGATTGAATATATTCCGATTGCTTGTTTGGGAGTTGAAACTTGCAATCGAGATAAAATCAATTGAATCAAGAGTGGAAATAGGGAACAAACCTAAGGAGGATTCCCGGAACCTTGTTATTTCTCATTTATATTTCATTTACATTTACGCAATTTTCCTTTACATTATTTCACCATCAAAGCTTAAAAATCTTGAGTTTAACTTTTATCGTTCGTTTTAAGGTTCACACATTTTCCTTTGTACTTAACTTGTTTCCCTGTGGAATCGACACCCCAAAGCCGTACTACAATAACCGTGTTATACTTTGGGCGTAATCACATGCCTTCTATTCAACTTACCTTGTCCTTTCAAGTACTTCAAGGACTGATGATCGGTATGTATGACAAATTCTTTCGGCTAAAGAGTGTTGGATTTCATTGGGGGATTGATGAAACGAATGCATTTGCTACTATTAAAGAAATGTTATGTTTTGCACCTATGTTAGCATTACCTGACTTTAACAAAACTTTCGAGATTGAATGTGATGCCTTTTGAATAGGAATTGGAGCCGTTTTGATGCAGGATAGGCAGCCCATAGTCTTCTTCAGTGAGAAGCTAAGTGGAGCGGCCCAGAATTACCCCACTTATGACAAAGAACTTTATGCTCTTGTTCATGCTCTAGAGACATGGCAACACTACCTTTGGCCTAAGGAGTTTGTGATCCACACTGATAATGAATCATTGAAGCATCTCAAGGGTCGAGGTAAATTAAATAAAAGACATCTTAGATGGATGGAATACATCGAGATATTTTCTTATGTCATCTGTTACATGCAAGGTAAGGAGAACATTGTTGCTGATGTTTTATCATGGAGGAAGACCGAATTGGTGAAGTCAATTCATGAAAGGATACGGCTTCAAATTGCACAGAAGAATGAAAAGTTTGCTTTCCAAGCAAATAAAAGGCGAAGGCGTGTCATTTTTGAACCAAGAGATTCGATTTGGGTTCACATGCGTAAAGAAAGAATCCCAACCCATAAAAGGACTAAATTCCATCCTCGAAGAGATGGACCTTTCCAAATCCTTGAGAAAATTAATGATAACGCTTATAAAGTGGATCTTCCAGGTGAGTATAATGTCTCTTTTACTTTCAATGTTTCTGATCTTTCTTCCTTTAATGCAGGTGACGATTCGAGGTCGAATCCTTTTGAGGAGAGGGGGAATGATGGGCACCATGGTGGACCAAGTCTTAAGGATCTCTTACAAGTTCCAGATGGGCCAATCACAAGGTCAAAAGCTAAGAGATCAAGGAAGCAATGAAAGGATTGGTACAATCCACTTGGGTCGAGTTTGCAAATTTATCGAGCAAGACCCCAACATTCAAGATGGACTTGAAAGAAGAAGAACTAGCTTTAATCCATCTAATACAAGCTACAAAGGGGGGAGGCATAGCCTAGTGGTTTTGTGTAGACTTTTTATTTCATTAAGTATAGGTATGAGGGCCTATTTTATATTTCTATGGTTGTAGGCGTTTGGACCTATTTAATTCATTAAGTGGACTTCTTTTATTAGCTATAGACATGTAGTTTAGGATATTTTGGGCTTAAAGATGTTCAACCCATGTCTTTTAATTGATGTAGGCCTTATTCGGCCCTAGGGTTTCGTGAAGGGGTACAAAAACACTTGTAGTCGTATTTTGAGGGTAAGTTGAATGTGAATGAAGTTTTCTTCGTAGAGAATTTTTAGTTTTCTCTACTTGTTCTTGATTGAACTAAGAACTTATCAAAGGCAAATCCTTTGTGGCGTCCTCACCGAATCTAGGTTCTTGAAACAAGATTTCAACAGGTCTAGATTATCTTAACTTGATTCTTGGCTTTCTTGGGTAAGTTTCAATTTGATTGTGAGTTCAAGGGATTTCCATTCCATAGGTTCACATCAACAAGAGCCTTGGTAGATACAAGGGCCTTTCATAACTTTGTCTCTACTTTGGAAGCCCAAAAACTACACTTGAAGTTTGAATGCGACTCTGGTCAGTTGAAAGCAATAAATTCTGAGGTTCAAGCAATGATGGGCTTGGCCAAAAGGGTGACCGTTGAAATGAGTCTATGGAAAGGTCCAGTCAACTTCATGGCTGCGACAATGGATGACTTTCATGTTGTATTGGGATTAGAGATTTGCATCGATGTCAAAGCTATACCGATTCCAACTGCTAGGTGCTTGTTGATCATGGGAGAACATCCTTGTGTTATCCCTGCCATTACTCAGCCTACTAATGATAAGAAGCTTCTCTCGGCCCTCCAATTCAAGAAGGGGGTAAAACGACATGAACCCTCTTTTATAGTAGTATAGTTGACAACAAAAGAGATTGGTCCAAATGTTGTTGTGATTTCAGTTCAAGTAATGTTGAGGACCTACCAAGATGTCATGCCTAGTGAGTTACCGAAGGTTTTTCCACCACATAGAAGTGTAGATCATGCTATAGAGCTTCTACTAGGCACAAAGGCACCTTCTCGTGTGTCTTATTGCATGGCCCCTCCTGAGTTGGTAGAGTTGAGAAAGCAATTGAATGATTTATTGGAGTCTGGGTTCATAAGACCATCGAAGGCACCCTTTGGAGCCCCGATGTTAGTTCAGAAAAAGAAGATGGCAGTTTGTGGATGTGTGTAGACTATCGAACTCTAAACAAGGCTCTGTTTGCAATAGCTACCCCATACCCCTTATTGCTGATATGTTTGACGAATTAAGTCATGCTAAATACTTCTCCAAGTTTGACTTAAGATCAAGGTACTACCAGGCTTGAATTGCTGAAGGGGATGAGCCAAAGACAACGTGTGTCACCTGGTATGGAGCTTTTGAATTCCTTGTCATGCCATTTGGGTTGACCAATGCTCCTACAACTTTTTGTACCTTAATGAATCAAGTCTTCTACTATTACCTTGATAAGTTTGTGGTGGTCTATCTTGATGACATTGTGGTGTACAGTTCGTCACTTGAAGAGCATGTGAAGCATTTACGATTAGTATTTGAGAAATTATGTGAGAACTAACTTTTTGTGAAGGAGCCATTTGGAGCCTCGGTGTTGTTTAAGAAAAAAACAAGATGGCAGTTTGCGAATGTGTGTAGACTATCGAGCTCTAAACAAAGCCATTGTTCACAATAGCTACCCCATACCCCTTATTGCTGATCTGTTTGACCAATTAAGTCATGCTAAATACTTCTCCAAACTTGACTTAAGATCGGGGTACTACCAGGTTCGAAATTGCTAAAGGGGACGGACCAAAGACAATGTGTGTCACTCGGTATGGAGCTTTTGAATTCCTTGTCATACCCTTTGGGTTGACCAATGCTTCTGCCACCTTTTGTACCTTAATGAATCAAGTCTTCTACAATTACCTTGATAAGTTTGTGGTGGTCTATCTCGATGATATTGTAGTGTACAGTTCGTCACTTGAAGAGCATGTGAAGCATCTACGATTAGTATTTGAGAAATTACAGGAGAACCAACTTTTTGTGAAGGAAGAAAAGTGTGCATTTACGCAACCTTGTATCAAGTTTATGGGCCACATAATTGATCAGGGTCACATTCAGATGGAAATGGGGAAGGTAAAGGCAATTCAAAAGTGGAAAACTCCAACTAATGTGAGCGAGCTATGGTTTTTTCTTGGGCTAACAAGTTACTATCGAAGTTTTGTTGAAGGATACTCTAAGAGAGCTGCCCCTTTAACGGAACTCTTGAAGAAATGCCACAAATGGGTTTGGTCAGTCCAATGCCATGAAGGTTTTGAAGATTTGAAGCAAGCTATGATGAAAAATATGGTCCTGGCCCTCCTCGACATCACAAAGCCCTTTGAAATCTAAACATATGT
Source organism: Bretschneidera sinensis (assembly GCA_023935145.1). Taxonomy (NCBI): domain Eukaryota; kingdom Viridiplantae; phylum Streptophyta; class Magnoliopsida; order Brassicales; family Akaniaceae; genus Bretschneidera; species Bretschneidera sinensis. The sequence goes on from CM043698.1 coordinate 88,925,181, forward strand.
GTCAGATTATGCCTTGGCAGGAGTTTTGCTTTAAGAGGGCCACCCTACTACATACGAGAGTCACAAGTTGAGTGAAGCTGAAAGACAGTACACGGCCCAAGAAAAAGAGTTGTTAGCGGTTATCCATTGTCTTCGAGTGTGGAGACATTATTTGTTAGGGGCAACTTTTGTGGTGAAAACGGACAACACGGTTGTTAGTCATTTTCTCACTCAACCAAAGCTCACAGCAAAACAAGCACGTTGGCAAGAATACTTGACTAAGTTTCATTTTTTACTTTGAGAATAAATAGAGTCGTACCAACCAAGTGGCCGATGCGTTGAGTCGGAAGGCAGAACTTGCATCCTTGAAGGTGTTTGCCCCTTTATCAGTAAGTAAAGTTGTTACACTGCTACGAGAAGACATCAGAGAAAATCTTAGCAAAGATGACAAAGCCCAAGCCATCATGAAACTATCTTCAGAAGGGAAGACTAAACAATTTAGGGTTGAAAATGGGTTATTATAGGCTAAGGGTCGACGGTTGTTCGTCCCCAAGACCAGAGACTTGCAGAAACTGTTATTACGCGAATGCCATGATACTCTTTGGGCAGACACCTTGGTTGGCAAAGGACTTATAAGTTGTTGAAATAGGGCTACTACTGACCCCAAATAAGGAAAGATATGATGTGTTACACTAAAACTTGTCTTACTTGCCAACAAGATAAGATTGAAAGGTATAAATTAGCCGAATTATTGGAACCCTTGAAAGTACCTTCAACACCTTGGGAAAACGTCTCACTAGACTTCATCACTTGTCTAGCCAATGTTGGGGATCATGGTTCCATTCTGGTTGTGGCTGATCAATTTTCAAAGTATGGTACCTTCAACCCCGCCCCGAGATATTGTATTGCGAAAGAAACAGATCGGCTATTTTTCAAACATGTGGTTAAATATTGGGGTGTGCCCCAAAGCATTGTTAGACTTGAGATTCATGGGAACCTTTTGGTTTGAACTCTTTGGACTCCTTGGCTCAGTACTTAACATTTCATCAAGTTATCACCCATAGACTGATGGACAGGCGGAACACTTTAACAGCATGCTAGAAGAATATCTCCGCCATTTTGTCAATGCTAATAAAAAAACCTGGGTGTAACTACTTGACACGGCTCAATTCTATTTTAATGCTCTTAAGAGTTCCAGCTCTAACAAAAACCCGTTTGAAGTGATCACAAGCTCCCAACCTTTGATGCTCCACACTGTAGATGAACCTTATTAGGGGCCCAACCCTCGGGCCTACAATTTTACCAAGGAATGGAAGAAGAACATGGAGATAGCTCGTGCATACCTTGAGAAGGCCTCAAAGAGAATGAAGAAGTGGGCAGACATGGGGAGAACCCGAGACAGTTCGAAGTTGGAGTTTCGTGCTTGTGAAGATTGTGGCAGAACAACTCAAATTTCTCAGGAAGCAAGACAAAAGATTAGTACGCAAATATGAAGGACCAGTCCCTATCATAGCTAAAGTGGGGAAGTGTTCTTACATAATCCAGCTACTAGCTTGGATGAAAATACACCAGGTGTTCCACACTAGCTGCTTGAAGCCTTACAATCCAGACTCAAAAGATCCAGCATGAAGCCAACCGTCAAGACCAGCCATCAACATCAAGCCGCCAATTCAAGAGGTAGAGAAGATCCTAGCTGGTCGAGTTGTGAAGACACACAGTTGAAGATGGTAAGAATATCTAGTGAAATGGAAGAACCAAGGCGAAGAAGAAACTAGTTGGGAGAAAGCAACCAACCTACAACCATTTAAGCAAGAGATTGAAGAGTTCCTAGCAAGCAGGTCAACGTGGACGTCAACAAATTAAGTGAGGGTGAATGTCATGGTTCGTGCTTGTCCAGGGCCTTGTACCATGCCCATGGCCGCACGTCCTGTGTCTCTTTGTAGTGTTGGTGCCTAATGGAAATTTTGTAATTCTTTATTTCATTTATTTTGTATTTTTATAAGTATGATGGCTCACGCATACGCAATGTTTCCTCCTACTAGAGCTCCAAATGACTTAAGAGTCTTTAGGGGGGGTGAGTAAGTGCTCACTAGTCATGATTAAGCATGTTGTCCTACTGATTGCTTGGTGGAGCCCCTCTGCCCTAACAACGTGCTTGTAAGATGCTTATATTAATGAAGCTTTTATGCATCCATGGGCCTAGAGTTGGTTATGTGTTATGACCTATTTTGGTTAATATGTGATTGGTGATCTAGGCATGTGCCTCGGGGCACACCCGTCTGTGGTGTGTGTTGCTTGAACTGAGTGTGCGTCTCTAGACACGCCGCTTGTTGCTTGCTAAGTGCTTGTTACACCTTGCCCATATTCCTTGTTGCGTGATTCTTAGATTGTTATGTGATATCATTTTGTGGTTAATGTGTTCCGTTTTGCTTGTAGAGTGTATAAGCCTTAAAACTACTCGAGTGAGCTAAGTTGACTTGCTTGGAGGGAAGGACCAAGACAAATACCTCCTGGAGCTTATATATTTTGTAGTAAACATGTACTTTTAATGATAAATTCACATTTTGTGAAAAAACATATACTTTTTTTATCAATATTTTTGTTTTTATCACCAAAAGTATATGTTTTAATACAAATGTATAAGTAAGACATTGTTTTTTTAATCAAGACACAATAAACTCCACTGTTTTTTTCAACCTTTTCTTCATTAGTGACCCACTTGTTTTCTCTTCCTATTTTTTCTTTTTAAGCTAAATCTCTTTTTCATAAAGATTGTCACCTAGGATAGAAAATGCATCGCTTAGTATTAACGGATTAAGCTCCCAGCAATGCATCGTATCAACTCATGAACAAGAAATTTTGCATAAGTCGGATTTAATAAACCCAACCAATCATTAAAGTCATATGGCAACATACAAATGTTGATACATAATAGAAAATATCTCGCTTAATGTTATAAGATTAAGCTCTATGCAATGCATCTGATCAAACTCATGAACTAGAAATTTTAAAATAAATCAAACTTAATTAAACTTGACGAATCATCAAGATTGTCACGTGGCAATCAAAAAGGTCTCAACTCATGAATGAAAGATTCTTGCACAACTGCTTAATTAAACCCAGCCAATCATAAAGACTGTCACGTGGCATCATATAATGTTTCTACATAATAGAAATGTCTCGCTTAATATTGTAGATTAGATCAACTAATGAACGAAACCCGACCAATCATAAAGACTAATATGTTGCTACCAAAAAGAAAACGTCTCTTAACATTATAGGATTAAGCTTCGTGCAATGCATCAGATCAACTTATGAACAAGAAATTTTTGCATTAGTCGGATTTAATTAAACCCGACCAATCATAAAACTGTCACGTGGCTCTCTTAACATTATAAGACTAAGCTCCGTGCAATGCGTCAAATTAACTCATGAATGAGAAATTCTTACATAAACTAGAATAAATTAAACCTGACCAATCATAAAGACTCAACATGATGTTACGACAGAATAGAAAACACCTCGCTTAGTATTATAGGATTAAACTTTGTGCAATGCTTCAGATCAAGTGATGAACGAAAAATTCTTACATATGATGAACTTAATTAAACCCGACCAATCATAAAGACTCAGTATATGATGTTGCTACAGAATAGAAAACGTATCGCTTTATGTTATAAGATTCAGTTCCATGCAATGATTTAGATCAACTCATGAACAAAAAAAATCTTACATAAACCCGACCAATCAGAAAAACTATCACATGGCAGCATATGATGTTATTACAAAATAGAAAACCGCTTAGTATTATAGGCTTCATGAAATGCATCGGATCAAATCATGAACACGAATTTCTTGCATAGACCTTAATTAAATTTAACAAATCACAATGTGCCACATCAATCCAACCTATACAATAGTCAATCCAGCATACACAAGATTTTCTGTCTCAACAGACGGACATATTCCACTTGTGTTAGTTTCCCTGATGTAAGTTTCTTCATATACATATATCCTATTCTGCACTTTTTTAGTTTCATTTGTACTTGCCACATGTTTTCAGTGCTACATAACACATTTTTAATGGTATCAGAGGGACCCTGCTTATATTTTTGCATGATATCAGAATCCTTTAAAACATGACGAAACTGTCCCATCTTCAACATCCAATTAGATCATCAATACCCATATACTGCAAAACTTAAGCATGAAAATTTTGTCACCCTTAGTTGATATATTTTCTTTGGAGAACATAAACGACAGCTGTTGTTGAAAGCCAAGATCTTGCCTGCCCCTACCCCAGACCTACTGGATGATATTCTCCTTCACCCCGTACAACGAGGGTATAAAACACCACCTGCCCGCCCCAATTTGTATGGTTGGTTCACCACACCCCAACTCCATTAACCGACCTTAAGACCTACTGGATGATATTCTCCTTCACCCTGTACAACGAGGGTATAGAACACCACCTGCCCGCCCCAATTTGTATGGTTGGTTCACGACACCCCAACTCCATTAACCGACCTTTTTAAAAAAGAATAGGTAGATGTCAACTAATTTAATTGATAGAATCAATTGCCATTGCACAAAATACTAGAGACTAATTGTATTTGAACCAAAAAAAAGAAGAGAAGAACCTTTTGGCTTAACTTCCAAAACGATTTTATATACACAAGCTAAGTCAACTACCAACACAAAAAACAACTTCTAAAAAATATCTAACATTGAAGCCATACAATTCTTTTACCCTACGTTAAACAACATTTAGCTTTACAACTGTTTCACCAAAAACTGAAACTACAGCTATTTCAAATGGTTTTTTAACAACACCACAAATTACTAATGCATATTTTCAAAGGTTTTCCACAAGAAAGGCAACTCATTTGAAAGTTTCTGTCATTCCTAATTCTTTATTTTTTTTTTTTAAAAAATTATTGAGAAACATATACTCATATTAAATAAAACACCAATACATCCTTAAAGGGTAATTTTATTTTAAATCAGGCATTTTATCAATTAAAACATATTTATTAAAAAGAAAAATTGAGAAGTGCTAAAAACTTTTGAAGGAGCGCCAATAACACCTCCCAGTCCACAAAAATTTAAAATATTATCCACTAATGCCCTGCAGTTGGTAACTTTTAACTTATAACTCATTTGTATACTGTTTTACAACAACAGGTAAACTTGATCATCAAATTAAGCTAAAAGGCAAAAGGACTGAACAAACAAGAATTAGATCAATCAGAAATGATAACAATGATAATGTTTTTGAACTTTCAACCAACATTTGAACTCAGAGCAGCTGATAAGCATTAATAAAATTATGCATAAAATTTCCATCTTCAAACCGATCCATAGGACTAGAACAATACTCCTAATTATACAAGAAGGGTCAGTATGTGCACCAGTAAGACTCCAACAGATTTCTCAACTATGTGTACCCTCTCCTTTGCCTTGATACACAGCCTCCAAACATTCCTTAGCCCTATGAACCTTCGATTGAAGGTAAAAGCTCCCATTCTTAGCATTATTCTCAAATAGAGTGTCGTATTTCTGCACAAATATAAGAAAGATATTTCAGAATCTATTCACAATTCAAATAGAGGGCAGAAAATGAAATATACAACAACACTTGCCTTCAATATCTCCTCCCAAGCAGATTGCTCAGTCACACCAAGAATCTGCCTTGCCTCTTGCTCAGTCATGGCTTTGCTTGCTCTACGGGCAGCATTTTGTAGTGTTTCCTGGGCAACACCAGATTTTGAGGCATCTGCAAAAGAACATGTATTATTAACTCATAATAGGAAGAAAAAAATTCTGCGTTCGACCACAACATTCAACACCAGAAAAACATAACCCTCTTGCTTGCTTTATGCCTCCAAACATATCCATCTATGCCTAAGCAGAAAATGAATTCGAGGCAACCTTCTCAACTCCATTTGACACAGCCGTCAATTTGTGGTCATTTCTCAGTAATTCAATATGATTGATTCAGTTGAAAACCTTTGGCCATAATTGTAAAGTCACTTGTTCCAGAATTCCAGACTGGTTCAATAACAAATAAAACCAAAATTTATTTACAAATAAATAATTTCCAGAAAGAAATTAACAGCACCACCCTTAACAAAGCTCTCTCTTCTTTTTTTTTTTCCCTTCTTCATAATTAAGATGCATTAAAAAGGAACACCCAAATAACTAAAAGCCATGCATAGAGGTTCCTTGAAAATGTCATATTAACGTAATGAATGGGTGACTTGGTCACTCAACCACAAACATATAAGAGCAGCTAAAAACCTAAGAACAATAATATTCTAACCCTTTGATAGGATTAATAATTACTGTGATTTCATGACATAAATAAAAATTATCAAAAGGACCTAAAAACTCATAATTAGAATGTGCTACAGAAATTTGAACTGTACCCCACTTCAGTGGCTGCTACAGTTGCTCCTTTTTCCCCCCTCATTAAACTCTCTTCATTCTGAATCAACTAGACTTGGTGAATAATTTGGACACTTTTAACATAATATGGAAAACATCACTTCTCTTCCAACATAATAATGGAAAAGTTTGGAAACAAAAATAAAGTTGTTTCCTAACATTTCCAACATTATATTGGAAAGAAAAATGTTATTTTCCAAATTATTTTAAGAATGTCTAAATTGTTAAAAAAATGTTAAGGAAAATGGAAAACATTTTCCAATACTAAATGCACCCTAAGCTTTTCAATCTCACATTATTCTAATCTCAAGCAACAATCCATGATGAGAGTCATAAAATCCTTCTCAACAGAGGTTAATTGTTAGCATTTTAGGATTGATCTCGGTCTTTATTGCGCTTTTATGTGTTAATAACTCTAAAGTAATATTATTGGACCACTGACTTATTTCAGTGCAATTTTCAGGTACTTTGAGTTTAAAAGAGAAAAAGAAGCGATCGTTGCTTAAAAGGCCAAGATCCCATGCTTCTGGAAGGACAAGATGGACTGCTTCCTGTACTATGATCGAGCGCACATCCCACATCGACCAAGAAGTACTCTGCAGCGCAATTGCGATCGAGCACGAAAATCCGCAATCGAGCGCACATGCAATCGAGCGCACTAAGGCTGCGATCGAGCGCACTCGGGCAATATCCCACATCGGTTAGAAAACACATAGCACTCCGAGAGTTTGCCTATATAAGACCCACTCCACTTCAGCTTTAGGATCAATCGGAGCTCATCTGAAATCATCAGAGAGTGAATCCAGAAGGCCTTTAGGAGCAATCCAGAGGGCCTTTAGGAGGAATCTGAAGTATACTTTTGGAGGGCAAGCTGAGGAATCGCCGAAGCTTTCGCTACCAAGGAGGAGATGATCGTTGAGAGGCCGGAGGCAACTCAAAGAAGCATGAGCTCCATGACCAGCTAGTCTCCAAGCAAGGCGAAGGATGAATCCCTAGGTGTAGTTGTTCTTATTTTCCTTTATTTAATTCAGTTGTAGTTTGGTATTATTTTTATTAAACATTGTTATGTTTTATTCTTTAATTTAATTAGTAGATTTCTTATTAGTCTGGTGGTTGCATGCTTCTTTTCCATATAAGTCTAGTCATGCTCTTCTTATGTGTATTTGTTTGGGTGTGATTGAGTCTGGTAGATCTCTTTTATAGATTTGTCTATTGCTGCGGTATTGTCATTTAGATATATCGTCATCTTTTGATAATTTATAAGTTAGGTCATGTGTGCTTGAAAGTAAAGAATAATTCATATCAATTACATTAGGGTTTATACATGCGCTTTAATTGAATATTTGCCGATTGTCTGTTTGGGATGTGAAACTTGCAATCGAGATAAAAACAATTGAATCAAGTTAGGATTAGGGCAACGAACCTAGGGAGGATTTCCGGAACCTTGTTGTTTCTTTATTATATTATCCATAAATCATTTACACAATTTTCATATAATCAACAATTCAGATTTTGTCACTTTAACTTTTATCATTTGTGTTGAGGTTTACACCATTTGTAATTAGTTTGTTTCCCTGTGGAATCGACACCCCAAAGCTATACTACAATTACCGCGTTATACTTTGGGTGTAATCAATCCACGTGACCAAGCTATACTACAATTACCGCGCTTAAATACAAAGAAGATTGTCAACTTTTGACATGACGGTAGAAGAGTTGTAAATAGTCTTTCTTTTCAGCAGCTGTAAAGGCGGTAACTTCGTTCCTTCTTTTAGCTTACTGCATTAATTTCTTATTTTTTTATTTTATTTGATTCTTTCTTTTTTAAAGTATTTTTATTATTTTGTGATCTTGCATGCCCAGATATAGAGATACTTTGGGTAGATTTGCTTGTAGGTCTGTGCTAGAGTCAGGATTAAACTTTTTAAACCCTTTATTTGATAATCCATCTAGTCCTAAGGAAATGAGTGAACACGAAGATCAACCTACTAGGATCCTTCAGGATTACCTCCACCCTACACGCACAACCACACCATCTTGCATCATGTTTCCAGCTAACATTCCCCAATTAGATCTTAAAACAGGGATAATACAGTTACTCCCTATATTTTATGGCATGGAAAATGCGAACCCATATGTGCACATTAGAGAGTTTGAGGAAGTAGTTGCGACTTTCCATAGTCAAGGTACAACTGCTGACATTGTGCGACTTAATTTCTTTCCTTTCACTTTGAAGGACAGAGCTAAGAGTTGCCTATACTCACTGAGACCACGATCTATTGGATCGTGGACTGAGATGACTCGAGCCTTCTTTAACAAATACTTCCCTCAACATAAGACTAATGCGTTGAAAAGACAAATCTTCACCTTTGCACAAAAGGAAAACGAGACTTTTGTATCAGTCTTGAGAGAAATTTAAAGAGCTGTTAAGTATGTGTCCACACCATGGGTATGAAAATTGACGTTTAGTGAGCTGTTTCTACGAGGGTCTTACCTATAGAGAACACCAATTTGTAGAGATGATGGGCAATGAGGAATTTCTGCAAAAAGACCCCGATGAGGCTATTGAATACCTCAATGAGCTTGCTGAGAAAGCTCATACATGGACTGGACCTAGTGCTACTGAAAGCACGAATAGGTCACGACCTATAGGAAACCCCAGTGGTGGAGGAATATACCATCTTAGGGAAGAAGACAACCTGAAAGCTAAAGTCAAACTGCTCACTAGGGAGTTAGATACATTGAAAACAAAGGGCTCAAAACAAACACATGTGGCTAATCATGCCGAGTCTTTAGAGCCGTGCTTTGTGTCTGGCGGGGTAGATCATCTCGCCCAATAGCGCCCCACATTTGTTGATATGAGAGGGTTGTACGAGGAACAATGTAATGCCTTAGGCATGTACAAGAAGCCTCTTGCACCTTTCTCTAACACTTATAATCCAGGGTGGCGAAATCACCCCAACTTCAGTTGGAAATCTGAAAATCAGCAGCATGCACAGCCCCCTGGATCATCCCCTACGCCCTATCAAGCACCCTCATCCTCTAGGAACTCCTTAGAAGACACCTTACAAGCTTTTATAGAGGCACAAGGTAAGACAAACCAAAAGGTTGAGGCATTAATTACGCAGGTGGTTGAAGAGAATAAAGAAATTAGGAGCCAAGTGTCCAAATTAATGGGCTCCTTAAGTGTGACTGAGCAAGGTAAGTTCCCTTCCCAAGCTCAGTCCATACCTCGCAGTCAACATGTGGCACAATAAAATTTGAAAGATGTAAATGCTATTGTGACCCGAAGTGGTAAGTCACTACACATCTCACCAATGAATGAATCCGAGGATGTGGAAAAGAGTCAAATTAGTAGTAATACCGAGCTGTCCAAAGACCCTAAAGTGACCAAAAGTCCGGTTAAGGCACCATTCCCTCAAGCCTTAAAGTCAAACAAGAAAAATCTTGACTTAAATAATTAAATCCTAGAGAACTTGAGGCAAGTGAAACTTAATCTTCCTCTTTTGCATGTGATTAAACAAGTTCCTACTTATGCAAAAGTTCTCAAAGATTTATGCACAATTAAGAGGAAACACCATGTCAAGAAAACTGCATTCCTAACTGAGCAAGTTAGTGCTTTAATTGAGAAAAGAATTCCCCCAAAATACAAGGATTCAGGCTGTCCTACCATTGCTTGTAGCATTGGAAATCATGAGGTTGGACAAGCCTTGCTAGATTTAGGAGCTAGTGTAAACCTGATGTCATTTTCTATTTATTTACGCCTTACTAGATTTAGGAGCTAGTGTAAACCTGATGCCATATTCCATTTATTTACAGCTAGGTTTAGGGGAAATCAAACCAACCGACGTGGTGCTACAACTGGCTGACCGTTCAGTCAAAGTACCCCGGGGTGTGGTAGAGGATGTGTTGATTCAGATTGATAAATTTTACTATCCTATTGATTTCCTAATCCTTGATACTACTTCTGCTGTTGACACTAACTCTAGAATTCCTTTGATTTTGGGTAGACCTTTCCTTGCTACTGCAAATGCTCTTATTAATTGCAGGAATGGACTCATAAAGCTGTCTTTTGGAAACATGACCTTAGAAGTGAACATTTTCAATGTTGCAAAACAACCCGAAGATGAGGACGGAAACCACTAGCTGTACATGATCGAGTCACTCATTGATGAGGGAGTTTCCATGGCTCATGATTTTGATCCTTTTAAGAGTTTTCTTGTTAATTCTGAGATTGATTTATTTGATGATAAAACTGATATAATTGATACTTGTTTTGTTTTTGACAAATCTCAAAATTATGGCACTCGGGCATGGCACCCAAGGTTCGAGGAGTTGCCTAAAAGAAGCGAAAAAAAAAATCCCCTCAAGTGTGGAAGCACCTAAAGTCGAATTGAAGCCACTACCTAAGGGTTTAAAGCATGCCTTTCTTGGTCCAGGTGATATCTTCCCTGTTATTATTTCATCTGAATTATCTGAGATCTAATGTGAGAAATTAATTCAGACCTTAATTGAACATAAATCAGCTTTAGGATGGAGCATGGCTGATTTGAAGGGAATTAGTCCCCCTGATCTGCTCCCATAAAATAAATTTGGATGAAAGAACCAGTCCTCGTAGAGACCCTCAACGTAGACTTAACCCCACTATGAAAGAAGTAGTGAAAAATGAAGTGTTGAAACTGTTAGATACGGGTATTATATATCCCATAGCTGGTAGTAAATGGGTAAGTTCTATACAAGTCGTTCCCAAAAAGTACGGAGTCACTGTGGTAATGAATGACCTAGAAGAGTTAGTCCCTACCAAACTTGTGACCGGGTGGCGTATGTGCATTGATTATAGAAAATTAAATGTTGCCACCCGGAAAGACCACTTCCCACTCCCTTTTATTGATCAAATTCTTGAGCGTGTAGTTGGTCATCCTTTTTACTGTTTCTTAGATGGTTATTCTGGCTATTATCAAATTGAAATTGCATTCGAAGATAAGGATAAAGCCATTTTTACTTGACTCTTTGGTACTTACGCTTTTCATAGAATGCCATTTGGATTGTGTAATGCACCTGCCACTTTTCAACGTTGCATGATGAGTATTTTTAGTGACATGGTTGAAAATTGCATGGAGGTTTTTATGGATGACCTAACTGTTTTTGGATCTTCATTTAATACATGCTTAATGAATTTGGAAAGAGTATTAATTTGATGTGAGGAAAAAGAATTGGTTTTAAACAGGGAAAAATGTCATTTCATGGTACCATCCGGTATTGTCTTAGGGCATATTGTCTCTTCTAAAGGAATAGAGGTTGATCAATCTAATATTGAATTAATCTCTAAATTGCCTACACCTAAGACAATAAAGGATGTGAGATCTTTCCTTGGTCATGCTGGCTTTTATAGGAGGTTCATACAAAATTTTTCCAACATATCTAGACCACTATATGCTCTCCTAATTAAAGATGCCCCATTTAAGTGGACTCAAGCTTGTCAAGAGGCCTTCAAAACGCTGATTGGCAAGCTTACTTCAGCACCTATAATGCAGTCACCTGATTGGAATTTACCCTTTGAAATCATGTGTGATGCCAGTGACTACGCTGTAGGTGCTATTCTTGGACAGTGAAGAGAGGGAAAACCTTTTGTGATTTACTATGCTAGTAAGACTTTGAATAGTGCTCAGATGAATTACTCCACAACTGAAAAAGAATTGCTAGTTGTAGTATTTGCTTTAGATAAATTTCATGCATACTTAATTGGTTCTCCTATCCTTATTTTTACAGATCATGCGGCTCTCAAATACCATCTTACAAAGAAGAATGCTAAGGCACGCTTAATACGATGGATCCTACTCCTACAAGAATTCGACATCACCATCAAAGACAAGAAAAGAGTGGAAAACGTAGTAGTTGACCATCTCTCGAGGCTAACATTTGAGAACATTTGCGATGACACACCAATTAAGGATGACTTTCCTGATGAGCATTTACTCTCTGTTATTTCTTTGCCATGGTTTGCTCACATCGTGAATTATTTGGCCACAGGTGAGATACCAATGGATTGGAGCGCTCCAGACAAGAGGAAATTCTTATATGAGGTACGTAATTTCTTTTGGGATGACCTCTGCCCTGACCAAATTCTAAGGCGTTGCATCCCTAATGGAGAGATTGTAAGTGTTTTAGAATTTTGTCACTCCCAAGCTTGTGGAGGCCACTTTTCAATGAAAAAAACCGCTGCAAAAATTTTGCAGTGTGGATTTAAAGATGCAAACACCTATTGTCGCTCATGTGAAAAGTGTCAAAAGTTAGGAGCGGTGTCTCGTCGAAATATGATGCCCTTAGACCCTATTTTGCTGATTGAAATCTTTGATTGTTGGGGCATCGATTTTATGGGACCCTTTCCTCCTTCTTTTGGATACCAATATATCATCGTGGCAATAGATTATGTATCTAAGTGGGTAGAGGGAGCAGCTTGCCGAAGCAATGATAATAGAACGGTAATTAAATTTCTTAAAGAAAATGTGTTATCTCGATTTGGTACACCACGTGCTATAATTAGTGATCGAGGTACACATTTTTACGACCGTTCTTTTGAAGCTTTGATGCGAAAATACGGGGTGTTACATAAAATTTCTACTGCCTATCATCCTCAGACTAGTGGGCAAGTAGAGCTTGCTAATAGGGAGATTAAACAAATTTTAGAAAAAACAGTTCACCTGGATCGCAAGGATTGGTCTTTGAGACTAGTTGATGCACTTTGGCCTTACCGTACAGCTTATAAAACTCCCTTAGGCATGTCACTTTATCGGCTTGTTTCTGGAAAGCCTTGCCATTTACCTGTAGAGCTCGAGCATCGAGCGTATTGGGCAATCAAATCTTTTAATTTTGACATAGGAGAAGCCGGTAAGCTTCGGAAATATCAGTTGACCGAGTTAGAGGAGTTAAGGAATGATGCTTATGAGAACTCTAGAATCAATAAGGCTAAGATGAAAGTATTCCATGATAAAAATATTTTGAGGAAAACGTTTAAACCTAATGATCGGGTGTTCTTATACGACTCTAGACTCCATAAGCATCCTGAAAAACTTTGATCGAGATAGACCGACCCTTTTGTGGTGAAAAATATTTTTGAAAATAGGGCGGTAGAAATTGAGGATACTAGAGATGGCCGGGTCTTTAAAGTTAATAGTCAACGCCTTAAGATCTTAAGGGATAGGCAAGATCCGGGAGTGGAAGAAATTCCGCTTATGGATCCTGTCTACTTACCTTGAGCACACAACAGAGGTACATTTTTTTCTTTTTGTGTTGTTTATTTGTTTTGTTTTTTATTATTATTGAATGCATTTTAATTTTAATTTTTAGTATGCTAACACACGGTGGGAGTCTTTAATTTGTTTTGTTGTAGTTCAGACTTTCAACAAGAAGTTTAGCAGGCAGTTCATATAGAGGTGCACAAATTTCAGCTTCTGTGCACTTTTGCTTACAAAGGGAGTTTCTTTTACCTTTTCTTTAACATTGAGGACAATATAATTTTTCAGTTGGGGGTGGAGGAAACATATTCTTTTTCTTTCATTGAACTGCTTGGTGTCATCTTTGTTTTTGTTTAACATGCTTTGTGTTAGCCTTAGAGTCAATCTATATGTCAATGATATAAAGTTAATTGAGATAGCAGATAGCATTTAGAAGAAATTAAATCTTGCTTCAGTTTGAAAATAATTTAAGTATCAATCTTCATTTGGTTTGAAACTCTAGTTTGTGGTAAGATTGTATGATTAATCTAAACATTTAGAGAAGTTTTATGTGTGATTACTTTGTGAATATTTTTGCGGTCTCGACAAGCTCTAGAACTTACTTGATAACCACTTGAGGCGAATTCCTAGAATGCAGACTACTTAGGATATGATATAGGCCATTTTTGAACCGTTTGAGCCTTTCAAACCTACCATTGCTATATTTATCACTAGTCACCTACTTGAGCCTTTTTCTTAAAAAGAAAAATTGAGCCGTGTTTCTTTCGATAAACTATTTAAAAGAACTTAGTTATACACATGTTGTGAGATGCACTTAAAAGGAGTAAGGGTGGAAATATGAAAAAAATATCACTACCACAACCCAAGTACATTAAAGGAGATAAGTTGGGGGTTATGGAAAAGAAAAGGAAAAAAAAATGATGAAAATGAAGGTGAATGGTTATGTGTCAAAATAAAAATAAAAATAAAAAATGAATTATGGCAAAGAAAGAAGAAAGAAAGAAAAAGAAAAGAAAAAATGGTAATTTGTTGAAAGAAATGCTCGAAAAATGGTTGAAAGAGTTGGGTGTTGAAGTAAAGGTTATTAAGTGCTTAAAGTGATTGTGTTTAAAGCTAAGAGATTGAGTTCTTTTGCTTGTGAATCCTTCCCATTCTTCCTTAGCCTTTACTTTAGCTTAACGTTACAAGCTTATTAAAGACCTTTTGATCCAATGTAGTGTGATTTTTCTACAATAATGGAGAGTGGTTTGAAATGTAAGCATATGGAGCTTGTTTTTGTGATTGACGTCACGAAATTTATTATGCTTTTAGAGGCCAAGACTTGTATTCATGAATGTTATGCATAAAATCATCCGGTGTTTGGATTAATGGATTGTGGTAAGATGGATGTTAAGAGTCAATAACGATTTTAAAAATGATGTTTGGATTATTTTTGGACTTGAGTGATATTTAATGATTCTATGCATCGTGCGCTATGTGCGATTTTTTAGACAAAAGTGAATTACTCTTGGTTTATCACTAATATTGCTTTTCATTTACTTTGATTCCTACCGTGGAATTCATCATTTGTTTTCGCTTGAATTGCTAGGGACTAGCAATAAGCTAGTTGGGGGTTGTGATGAGAGTCATAAAATGTTTCTCAACAGTGGTTAATTGTTAGTATTTTAGGATTGATCTCGGTCTTTATTGCGCTTTTATGTGTTAATAACTCTAAAGTAATATTATTGAACCACGGACTTATTTCAGTGCAATTTTTAGGTACTTTGAGTTTAAAAGAGAAAAAGAAGCGATCGTTGTTTAAAAGGCCAAGATCCCATGCTTCTGGAAGGACAAGATGGACTGCTGCCTGTACTGTGATCGAGCACACAAGCAGTGCGATCGAGCGCACATCCCACATCGACCAAGAAGTACTCTGCAGCGCAACTGCAGTCGAGCGCAAAAATCTGCGATCGAGCGCACATGCGATCGAGCGCACTAAGGCTGCGATCGAGCGCCCTTGGGCAGTATCCCACATCGATTAGAAAACACATAGCACTCCGGGAGTTTGCCTATATAAGACCCACTCCACTTCAGCTTTAGGATCAATCGGAGCTCATCTGAAATCATCAGAGAGTGAATCCAGAGGGCCTTTAGGAGCAATCCAAAGTATTCTTTTGGAGGGCAAGCTGAGGAATCGCCGAAGCTTTCGCTACCAAGGGGGAGATGATCGTTTAGAGGCCGGAGGCAACTCAAGGAAGCATGAGCTCCATGGCCAGCTAGTCTCCAAGCAAGGCGAAGGGATGAATCCCTAGGTGTAGTTCTTATTTTCCTTTATTTGATTCAGTTGTAGTTTGGTATTATTTTCATTAAACATTGTTATGTTTTATTCTTTAATTTAATTAGTAGATTTCTTATTAGTCAGGTGGTTGCATGCTTCTTTTCCATATAAGTCTAGTCATGCTCTTCTTATGTGTATTTGTTTGGGTGTGATTGAGTCCGGTAGATCTCTTTTATGGATTTGTCTATTGCTGCGGTATTGTCATTTAGATATATCGTCGTCTTTTGATAATTTATAAGTTAGGTCATGTATGCTTGAAAGTAAAGAATAATTCATATCAATTACATTAGGGTTTATACATGCGCTTTAATTGAATATTTGCCGATTGCCTGTTTGGGATGTGAAACTTGCAATCGATAAAAACAACTGAATCAAGTTAGGATTAGGACAACGAACCTAGGGAGGATTTCTGGAACCTTAGTATTTCTTTATTATATTATCCATAAATCATTTACACAATTTTCATACAATCAACAATTCAGATTTTGTCACTTTAACTTTTATCGTTTGTGTTGAGGTTTACATCTTTTGTAATTAGTTTGTTTCCCTATGGAATCGACACCCCAAAGCTATACTACAATTACCGCGTTATACTTTGGGCGTAATCAATCCACGTGACCTTTCATTACTTCAAATGCAAGCACTACCAGCGTTGGGCAAGAGTAGCAACCAAACTTTTGGAAAAGGTAAGTCATACAAGAGGAATTCACCTCAAAATCTTACATCTGAACATCCATGTGGATATTTTCAATAATGTCTTCCACCACATCAACCTTTCCTCACAGTCATGGTTAATCTGTCACTCCAAATGACTCAAATAAAAGCAGAAAAATGAAGTTTTCAAACCAAAGTTAACCTTACCCTTCAAAATCAGAAAGGATAGACCAGTGGAATAGAAATTTGAAACAAGAAACAGAAGAAAAAAAGTTCTTTTTCATTTATTTTCCTTTTTGTGAGTAAAGTGCATTCAAAACGCTGAAGGGGGTCCAGGTCTAGCACACAAAGTATACAAGTTATGCTCAAAAAAGATATAGAAGACAAAATTTCAAGGCATAATATAAGGTAGCTAAAAAATTACTAAAAAATAAATGGCAAGGCACCAAAGTTTCTACATTTAAGATCACAAGGTCCTAAATCTAAATTACCAAGCCATGTACATTTTCCCATTTTACCGTTTGTTGTGCAGCAGGTAATGGGAATGTTCTTTTGGATAAATAATGGGAATGCTATACATATGACAATTAAACGCAAAATTTACTGAGCAAAACTATGAAGTTGAAAAACAATAATGGTCGAGAAATCTACAACCAGACCAAGAGGCAATTTATTCCGCAGTCTAAAAATATTTCTTCTGAAATGAATATATCAACCCTCTAAAACAGCAAAATGATGGATTGCAATGGGTTCTAAATGCCAGAGCATAAAGATTTATGCAAGATAAAAAGAAAAAAAATGAATTTTGGATAACTTATTGCTAACCCCTATCAAATCATATAACAGGAATACGTTAAGATGGTTCGAACTTTGAGGAGGCAAGTTAGTACTAGTAGAAGAAACAAATGAATTGAAATAGGATGCAGAAGAATGCCTCGTATGAATTAGTAAATATTAAATTTAATAAAAGGTAAGTAACTACTAGTTTTCACTTCCATGGCCAAGTTAACATGAATTCCTAAAACAGAATAGTAAAAAGGGTTTTTAACTTGAATGAAAAAGAAAAAACCATAAGATGGGTGAGCCAATGGTGATAAATAAAAAGGAGAAAGGAAAATGCCTCTGGCTGTCTGTATTACTAAATGCAACTAACACCCAGAAGAACCCAACCTGAAAATCTACTATAATCCATTGCACGATCAACAACCCTCAAAAACAAAGATGAGAAGTTCAAGAAAAGGGTAAATGATATTATTCCCTTATGGTTCGCAAAATAACACTTTTCCTCCTCATATAGAAGTGTTTTCTTACCTCATTCAAACAAAAAATAACAAAATCTACTTGTGAGAGGCATTTCTGTCGAGTTTGAACCTTAAAAGGTGATTGTTTCTGAAGGAAAAAATAGTTCACTATATTGAGTATATATGACATCAAAATATGAATCTTGCTTAATTTTAAACCTTTTTATGATAAAGAGGGGCAAATTAAAAAGAAAAAAAATCAATGCATGGAACAGTAGCACAAAAACTCTCTTGAGCAAACAACATCTAGAAAAAACAAATAATAAAATGAAGAAGAAGAATAAAACCAAAGAACTTACTTGCAAGAGCTTGACGATACGCTTGAGCAAAAGCCCTAACCAATATCCCAGAGCCCATCACGATTAAGTTGGCAAGAATTTTAGCAGCCTACAAAAGTAGACATATAGATAAGTAAAACACGAAAATATCGGAGAAAAGAAGGACAAAGTTAGTCAAAGAGGTCAGGGAATTTATGAGAAGAAACATGTTAATTGTATACCAACGCATTCCAAGCCCCTCTCTCTCTTAAACACACGCACCACACACGCCACTCAAATTTCACAAAATGCATTCAATTACAGGCTGTCTAATGAAGCCATAAGAAACATCTTGGGCGGTACTTTAATATTCAAAAAGAAAAGAAAAAAAGAATAAAAATAGAAAAACCAAACATTTTTTGTGAACCTTAGAAAATCCCAATATACTCACTAGGAGTGTATAATTCACTAGCCATAATAATGATAATGAACATCGCATAAATTAATCACACATTACCATAAACCATGGATTTTAGAGCTGGGTAACCCAATTCTTAATACTATATTCATAAACTCTAAAGTCATTGATTCAAAAAGTATGGAAAACATATCCCATCCAAAAACGCGTTATCATACAATAATTATTATAATACACTTAAAATAAAAGTTATGATTCATATAGTAGATAAAATTATCAACAAATTTATATTGTGAGATTTATTAATTTCGTGGTTCAAAGTTTACAATGAGGTTCAAGGAACATGTTGAATGCAAATGAAGGGTGAATGGAGTGGCTATTTATCAAAAAATGAATTGGAGTGGGTTCTTTTGAAGCAAAAAATATATATAAATTAGAATCTCTCAAGTAAAAGAACAAAAAGTTGATAGATGAAGGCACAAAATGGAAACTCCAATTTCCCTTTATCAACCTTGTACTAACTTCAGTAACAAAATGAGAAAGTCTTTAACCGTTTCGGTTTACAGTAGTCTACACTTAAAATTCAATCTCATAAGTTCCCCAAAATAAAATGGTTCATAAAATTGGGGTACTACATCACTCTACTTTCCATTTGCATTCCATGGTGGTTAACAATATTATCATGGATGTGAGGGACAGGCTTCTTGGAGCTACTAACATCAATGACAGCTCTCTTGATGAATTTATAGCTCAACATTATTTATAGCTCAACATTGGGGTCTTTATGCTCTTATTTCTATTTTCTGTTTAGCCTTTTGTATAATATTGCTACATTGTGACTACCTAGCTTTGCTCCACTGATAAACATTAACAAGGCATATTCAAGTTCTTATCTCTCTCTCACACACACATAGATTAGAGTTCTACAAGCAGCCTATTGTTATTAATCATAACAACAAGACATCTATTCAGGGAAAAAAACAACCAAAATTCAATTGCAAAATGCCCATTATGATATACAAATCATATGCTGCGAAAAATTAAAAATTACTAAATTTTCGACCGAAACAACATCCATAAATCTCTGAAAATTTAAGGAAAATCGAATAGAAATAGAAATATAGTCAATATTAACGCTAATAAAACTCGTTAAACTAAGCTTCTGGCAAACTTTACGTTATATTCATTAAACAGCAACAGAAAAAAAAAATCTTTTACTTTCGAATTAAAGAAGAAGAGATAAAAAGGGAGACTGATTGAATGAACATACCATAGCTGATTAGGTTTCGACTGATCAGCTTTTGAGACGATAAGAGCCTCTTTTTTCCCCAAAAATTGGTGTATCTAAATGGATTCGAACCAGAATGGTTTATTTTCTTTGCTATTTACAATCACTGGTTTTGAATGAGTTTCGCAGTGAAGAAACAAAACGGCCAAACAACGCAACGGAAGGTTCTAGGGCTTTCAAAGAGGAAAACGAAATTACACGAAATGGAGCAGCTTCTCGTCCAAGGAAATCTACTCTATTATGTGAGGATGGGTCGGTTTACAAGTGATCTTCGGGGTTGAAAAAAGTAAAATAAAAATTCACTACAATTATTCATTATTTATTATTTTCAAAATTAAATTCATATAAAAATTTATTAAATTTTATACACAATCATTTATAAATTAAATATCTTAAATTATTTCGTATAAAATCAAATTCATACAAGAATTTATTAAATTTTACAAACAATTATTTACAAATTAAGTATATTAAATCACTTCATACAAAGTTCAAATAATTTTAGTACAATACAAACCATACAAAAGTAAATAAAAATTAGATTTTAAAGATATTTGATCAATTCAATTTTTCAATACTTCAACACTAATATACACTTGGGCTTATAGTCTCTATAACCAAGTCCATCGTACCAAGAACATAAAATGAATGAACATATAATAAGCAAATCAATTCAATAAATTTTTGAAAAGTATATCAAAAATCCTAAAGAAATATTTTCACAAGAACAAAAGTTATTCTTTAACTAAAAAGTATTAAATAGAAATATATTCCTCACATATTTAAATTTTAATTGGCCGATGGAAGCTAGCATTTTTTTGAAAGGTTTCTAAGAAGAAAAAATATGAAATAAGAACATATATATATATATATATATATATATATATATATATATATATATATATATAAACCAGTGTTTTCAGAGGCGATGGTGTTGAGCGAGTCATTTTGCCTCAATGAGGCGAGGCATAAGCCCCGAGATGTTGGAGCATTTTAAATAAAATAATATCAATTAAATTATAAAAATACTAAAAAATTGAAATAATATAAATTAATTAATTATCAATAAACTTTACTAACTTAAGATCTATGAAATAAAAATAAAAAACTTTAAAGTGTTTGATGATAATAATTTTAAGAAAAAAATACGAAACCTTATTTTTTTTTTAAATACTACAAAAGATGAAACCTTCTTAAAAAGAAAGGATGAAAGGTAAATCTTAAAACAAGAAAATAAATAAAGAAATTTCTCTCGGAATGTATTGCACAAAATTCTGGATCACTCCAGGAAGTTCCACACTTCCATGTAAGAAAACAAAAAGAAAAAAAAAGGTTAAAAAACAAATTAATGAAGAGTTAGTAGTGGAGTGGAATTATTTCTCCTGTCCTTTCCCGTCTCTGTTTCTCTCTAGTAACTTCTAGCACCATGCTCCCTCTTCTTCCAGATCTAGATGTATCTATTCCCTCAACAAAAGGATACTTACTCTCTCCTCTTTCTTTCAGATTTTGCTCAGAACAAAGAACAACCAAAATAAAAATCACACGCTATATATATAAAACCGAAAGGAAAATCAAAGCCACAAATTTTCCCAAAAGTAGAAACAATTCGCTTCATTAAATCTATTAAGATTCAGATTGCTTCATTGTTTCTCACCACAAGGTAAGGCAATCTCTCCCTCTCATTCTCTCTCTACATATATTACAGATACGTTTGTGTTTCTAATTTTCTATAGAGATTGAATTTTTTGGAAAATCCACAGGCAAAAAAAATTCATTGGGCGTATGCCCAGACGATAGTTTCGCCCCAGGTTTCATGCCTTGGGGGGTTTTAGCCCAATTTCGCCTCTGGGCACACCCAACGTTCGCCTTTTTAAACACTGATATAAACACTAGAAATATATATTGTAATTTAAACTAACTTATAAATATATGAATGTAGTACACCAGTACTTAAAGTAAGTATATTTTAAATATATATATAATTACATAATGATTGGGTTACCCGTTTGGGTCGGGTTGAAATTTTTTAACCCATGACCTACCCCAACCTACCAAGTTCAAAAAAATTTCAACCCAAACCCAACCCAACTTTTGAAAACCCTAGCCCAACCCAATTCATTACACCGATTTGGGTCGGGTTCGCGGGTCTACCGGTTTCTATGCTCACCCCTATTGGCTATCATTAAGTCAGATTTCTTTCCATCTTCAATGAAAATTCTTAGGCTTAATTGTACTCGATACCCCTAATTTTAAAGGTAATTATAGGTGATGCACTGTATTTTAAAAAGATAATTTTCTTTTATCTTTTAAGGGTTTATTGTAAATTTGTAATTGATATTTTCGATCAAATTTCGTCAATTTGAGTCAAAAAATTAATTTATTTTGACAACATAATCAGTCATGTTTCTATAATGCATGGGCTCTTATAAAACATTTAATTAAAATTCACTTAATTTTTTTTTAAAAAAACTCAAAAAAGCAAAAAATCTACATAAAAAAACCAAAAAGAATGAATTTCTTCAACTTCTTTTTCTTGTTCTTAGAAGAAGAAAACAAAATAATTCTTCTTTTTTATTCTTTCTAAAATCAAGAAAAAAAATGAAAAAATAATTAACAAAACTCTATTTCTTTCTTTTTATTCTTCTCAACTCACTTAAAAGTGAGGTACTATACCTCAATATATTTTCATGTAAAACAATATATTTTGTGGTAAAAAAAACTCTCATTCGGTGATAAACCAATACATTTTGTAATAAAAAAAATCACCAAATGGGCTTTACTATTAAATATGAGCTATTTTACCACCAAATGTATTTTTTTACTTGAAAATATAGTAGTGATGCATGATGCCTCACTTTTAAGTGAATCATTGTAGTATGTATTTTTTTCTTTTTCTCTATTATGGGTTTGGAGTCGTGCTTGGGCAGCAAGATCCGATCGATTGGGCAGCGAGTTTCAATCGCTTAGGCAACCAGATCTGGCCGCAAGGTCCATTTTCCAGCAACTGTGAGATCTGTCGAGACCAATTATTCCATTTTGTTTTCAGGTTTTTCATAAAGAAGAAGGAGGAGGAGGCTTGGGCAGAGAGATCCGGTCGCCTTGGCAGTTAGATCCAGTCGTGAGATTTGTTTTTCAATGAGATCCAGCCTGAGATCCCTCAGGATCCATTTTTTATTTTGTTTTCAAGTTTTTCATAAAGAAGAAGAAGAAGAAAATGTGTGGTTTGAGAAATTTTTTTGGCTATTTTCATTTTTTTTTTTGTCTTCGTCTGGTTCACAATTTAGATATGGGTTTGAGAGAAGAAAATTCAAGAAAAAGAAGAAAAAGGACATTTTTGAGTTTGAGAAATTTTATTGGCCTTTTTTCATTTGTTTTTCTAGCTTTTTCATAATATGCTTTAAGTTTTCTTACTATAAATTTTATTTTTTTAAGCTGACATGGCATATAAACCCTCATGAGATTACTATGACAGTTTTTGGAAAAAAAATTGATACGAAAATATCAATTAAAACAAATAAAAAAATATAGTTAAAATTGCCACTTTTTAAAATACAGTTACTAGTTGCAATTATCTTGCAAAATTGGGGGTACCAAACACTATTAAACCAAATTCTTATTATAACACGGGTATTTTTGTCAAACTAAACCTTTAAACACACATGTGTTTTTCCGATTGACTTTAAATAGAAAATTGATACGGGATGGAATTTGGTACCCTTATAATAAAAGGTAATAATTGATCGATTTTAAGGTTTAGGGATTTGGTATAGGAAGCCAAACACATGAGAAATCAAATAATACCTTTTTTTCCAATCCGAAAATTCTTATTGTTTTAAACAATTTAAATTTGTATAAAAGCATTAAGGTAATCTCACTATTAAAAGAACATATTAGGATAAATTGAGATGCTAGTATATATATAACTTGTCGTATTATTTTATTTCAGAAAACTTATTGATAGAATATTGAAAAAATTTAATATATATATATAAGCTAAAAATAGGTCTATTAGGTCCATGAGCGATAACTTTCTCTCATCCTTATCTGTTATGCATATAGGCTAGATCTGATCTCTGATCTCTTGTGCGATGATAAATGACTTTATCAATTAAGATAACCGACACACATTTTTAAAATATTTCAATAATACATTAAAATTATTCAATTTCATAAGCTATCTATATCTCTGAGAATATTTGGAACCCACTTAAGGTGGATACCCAAATCTGGCCTATAGCTATAATCTATTTATAGTATATATATGGGGAATGCTAACTTACAATGTTTTAGTCGTAAGTTAGCATTGTACACTAATCTTGGATTAAAACTACACAAGTAATCTTCAAAATGCAACAAAAAAAATCCTAATATTTGTCTTCTCCTTCGCCATCACGGTGTCGTGATATACTGATATTTAACTACAAACAGATACATCCCAATATTTTTACAAATACTATTAGATCCCAAAACACGTAATGCCAAATTAAGCATAGTGTATCAACAAAACTGAAGCAAATTTATTTTGCCAAAACAATTAAAACAAAAAAACTATGACGACGTTAACAATATCACAATTGATTTATCTTCAATTCCTTATCTCTGATCTAGAAAATGAAGAGAGTACCTTAAACACTAAAGGCATATTTTTGGTGAAGTTGCCAAGATAACATAGAAAGTATCATGAGACACAAACAATTTGAGAAGAGTTGACTCATTAATAAATTTGTATCAATTAAACTCAATGGATTCCAAGAGATGTGAGTAATATGCTATAGATGAATTGGAAAAAGTAAGGTGTACAAATGAGAGAGGAAGAAGAGATGCCATAGATTTTGTCTTCTAAAGAGTTAAAAGAGGAAAAAAGAAATTGAGTAAAATTACTGGTTTAACCTAATAATATTTTAATTAAACTAATAGTACAATGGTAGTTTTCGTTCAAGATAATTGGTGTACAATGCTAAATTACAACCAAAGTGTAAGTTATAAGCTTACAAGATATATATATATATATATATATATATATATGTGGGTGTGTGTGTGTGTGTGTGTGTACATGTATTTATATATGTATATACACGAGCTTACAAGATATATATATATATATATATATATATGTATATATATATGTATATATATATGTGTATATACATACATATGTGTATGTATGTATATATATATATGTATGTGTATATATATATGTATATATATACATACATTTATATACATACATATATGTATATGAGGTAAGTGAAAACTATATTTTAGGTAGGCCTTATTTAGATCTGTAAAATAGATGTAGATCCTCTATTTGCCATTGCCCTTCTTTACTATTACCACGTTAGCGATCCTTACTAGCTTGTGATTTGAGTCCAAGTTCAGTCGGTGGACAAGGACTTCAGGATCAATCCCTGGCATCTCGGAGGCTGACCAGGTGAAAAGATCTTGATTCCTTCGAAAGAAAGAGATCAATGATTTCATGAAATCTTTGGAGAAGCCAGACCTAATCTGTACAGTCCTCGAATCTCACTCATTTATAGGGATGGTGATGAGTTCTTCCTCTGCCTGACCTCAAAAAGTTTTAAATTCATCTCTTAGGTCCTCAATTTCTAAAGGCAAGGCTTTAGCTTTTTTCTGTCCCCTGATGGAGTTTAAATAGTAGGACTGAGAGGCTTGTTGATTGCCTCGAACTTCCCTTACACTCTATATACTAAGAATATTCATCTTCAGATGATATGTGGAAACTACTGCCTTTATTTCATTAAGAGTTGGTCTTCCAAAGATCACGTTATACGAGGATGGGTGTTTAACCACTAGAAACATGGTTTGCACAATGGTGAATTTCGGTGGTGTTCCTACAGTGACTGGGAGAACTATGCTTCATTCGGTAAAGACTGGTGTCCTTGAGAAACCACACAAAGGAGACGACATTGACTTGAGCTGATCGTCCATTAACTTCATTTGTTGGAAGGTGTCATAAAAAAAGGATGTCTGCTAAGCTTCCGTTATCTACTAGGACCCGTTTGACATTATAATTGGTGATGAGGAGGGAGATGACTATGAAATCATCATATAGAATCTGTATCCCTTCTTTGACGTAGCAAAAGACTTGAGTTTAACCTTAGGGCACCAAAGAGGAAAGAGTAACAACGTCTTCAACCTTTTTCTTCTGAGTACTCCCTAGAATGGAGAAGAAAACAACGTTTCTTACCCAAAGATAACACTTTACGGGAGTTTTGAGAGAAATTCTCATAATAATTCTATTGATCAAAGTTCTGCCAAAATACAATAATGGGATCACCTATTTATACTATTCATTGTAAAATAAGTAAATCTAGTCCTAGTAGAAAAATAAACATACCTAATCCTAATAAAGAAAATAGTTTTAGAGAAATTAAAGTTAATCCTAATAGGGAAAGGAAAACAAAAATAAAATACTAATTATTGTGTCGTACATCAGTCTCCCTTTTTGAAAACAACTCATGCTCGAGTTAGGTTCTATCCATTTTTGGTGGAAAATATTCAAAAATGTCTGCCACATTGAATGCCAAAGAAATTGCTAGGTCCTCTGGAAGATCAACAACATAGGCATTATCAATTATCTTCTTGAGAACTTTGCAAGGTCCAAACATCTTGTTTCATAGTTTTCTCGATGTTCCAGTCGACAGTCGCCCCTTACGTAGATACACCATCACAAGATCTCCCTCTCGGAAAACCTTTGATCTCCAACCCTTATCTGCCTTCTCTTTACACTTAGCATAAGTATCCTCGAGATGCTGATGAACCTCTTCATGAGTTGTCTTAACCCGCTCGGCCAAGTGCTCGGCTGCTATACTGGCCCCGGGTAACTTGGGCAGATTTGCTAAGTCTACAGAAAGTTTCGAAGTTTTTCCATACATGACCTCGAACGGTGTCTTTCTAGTAGACCTGTTCACCATATTATTATTGACAAACTCATCCTGAGCTAAAACCATGTCCCACTACTTTGGCTTATCTCCTGTAATACAATTAAGCAAGTTGCCTATGTGCAGTTTACAACGTCAGTTTGTCCATCCGTCTGCGGATGGCTAGTGCTGCTGAAATTTAAGGTTGTGTCAAACCTCCTCCATAAAGTTCTCCAAAAGTGGGATAAAAACTTGGTGTCTCGGTCAGAAGTAATCGACTTTGGTATCCCATACAATCTTACCACTTCTCGGAAGAATAGGTTGGCTACCTGGACAACATCAGAAGTTTTCTTGCAAGAAATAAAATGAGTCATCTTGGAAAACTTATTCACTACCACCATAATAGAGTCAGCTCCTCGTTGGGTTCTTAGAAGTCCCAACATAAAATCCAAGAACACATCATCCCATGTTGCCTTGGGTATCGGTAAAGGCATGTAAAGGTCAGTGTTTTGTGTTTGCCTCTTAGCTACTTAATATACTTGGCATCTCCTCACAACGTTTACAACGTCTTTCTTCAGTTGTGGCCAATAATACCGATCCTCCACCAATGCAATGCTTTTGTCTCTCCAGAGATGTCCATCTAAACCTCCACCATGCAGTTCTCAGATGACTTGCTCCCAAAGAGAACTTCTCGGAATGCAAAGCTGATTTCCCCGAAAGATATATCCCTCCTAGATATGCATCTTGGGTATAGGTGTCCCAGATTTGCAACGATCCTAGTGCTCTCCAAAATCCTCATATGTTTCATATAACTACTTGAGGCACTCGAATCTTGTTACTGTAGCTTGTAAACTTACTAATAGTGTAGCTCGATGGCTCAATGCATCAGTTACTCTGTTCAGTTTCCCTGATTTATGCTTAAGGGAGAAAGTGAATCGCTGAATGCAAGATATCCACCAGGCATGCATTCGATTCAGATTCTTCTGACTTTTGATAAACTTCAACACTTGATGGTTAGTGTAAAGGATGAACTCTCACTAAATAAGGTAGTGCTTCCATACCTTCAATGCTCTCAGAATAGCATAGAGTTCATGCTCATATGTTGACCATTTCTGTTTCGTCTCTCCGAGATTCTCGCTAAAAAATTCAATGGGCTTTCCTTCTTGAGTCAATACAGCTCCAATTCCTACAATTGATGCATTACACTCAACCTCAAACAATTTGTCAAAGTCAGGTAGAGCTAGTACCGGTGCTGTACATAGCTTCTCTTTGATTGGTTCGAAACTCTTCTCAGCTTCTTCACCCCAATAGAAACCACATTTCTTCATGCACTTGATGATAGGGGCTATTATGCTGCTGAAATTTCGAATGAAACTCTGATAGAAGTTTACTAACGCGTGAAAGCTTTTGACCTCCCCGACAGTCCTCCATGTGGGCCACTCTCGGATTGCTCTCACCTTGTCTTTATCAACCAGAATACCATCTAAACTGAATAAAAATCCAAGAAAGAGTAGTTGGTCCATCATAAAAGGTGTACTTCTTCAAGTTGATAAAGAGCTTGTGTTCATTAAAGGTCTCCATTTCCTACTTAACGTGACTCATATGGTCTCCCGGGTTGCGACTGTAGATAAGAATGTAATCGAAATAAGCTACAACTAATTTACTGATGAAGGGTTTCAATACTTGGTTCATAACTCGTATGAATGTACTTGGTGTATTAAAAAGTTTGAATGACATCACCATCCACTCGTAGAGTCCTTCTGTAGCTCGAGGTTTCAACCCAAGAGGAGGGATGAATTGGGTTTTTAAAAACTTTTTGTGGAATTAATACAAGTTTATAAAAATGAATAAGCAGCAAACAATTAATACAAGTAATGTGCTGTAAATAAAGAGTTTAAGGAAAGAGGATGCAAACACAATTTATAGTGGTTCGGCAATATCAGATTCGTTCCGACCCTACGTCCACTCTCTTCAAGGAACTCCTTGAAGTAATCCACTAAGAAATCTTAGTCGCACAACTTAGTTGGGTGTTACACAAACCGTACACAAGTAAACTTACGGGTGTTTGCTTAAATCGTACACAAGCAACTTACAGGTGTTGTTTAAACCGAACAATCCCCTTCCTTTCGGAAGTTTCCCTTTCCTCTCGGAAGTAATCCCTTTACAAAAGATGTTGTAAAGTAAAAGGTAGAGAGATAGCAAATGAAAGCTTATACAACTGAATAATGTCTCTCTTTCAAAGTAAAGCTTGAAGAATGGCTCAACATGAGTATTTCAAAGCTTTTTTTGAGTTTCAAAGAATGAATGACTTGATTGTGTATGTTCTTCTCTTTTTGAATGTCTTCTCCTCCTTGTTGAATGCTGAATTGAGTGGGTTTATATAGCCATCAATTAATATGGCCGTTAGACTTTAATTTGAATTGATTGTGCCTTTAAAATCTCAGATTTCGAGTCCCAACGGTCATATTTTTGAACTACCAGTCGAATGGGTCGTGATACCAGTCGACTGGGTCCTCTTAAAAATTCACATTTTTACTGCTACAATGTTACCAGTCAACTGGGTAGACTTACCAGTCGACTGGAAACCTTCTGCCCGTTTTACCAGTCGACTATACTATTCACCCAGTCGACTGGGTCACTGTTTGAGCGCTGCTACAGTGTTTTCTGGATGAACAGTGTTTTCAGCATCAATTTTCTTCATATCTCTTTATTCTTTTTTGGATTTTTGAGTTCCAAAAAATCTCCTAATTGAATCAAACTTTCTTGCACATTAAACACACGAGTTAAACACTTCAAAAGTGTTTTGTTATCATCAAAATTAATCTAATCAATTTCTTGATTAAAGCATTTTTGATGATGACAAAACATATTACAAATTTAAGCATAATGTGTGTACAAGATATATGAAGAATGATATATTACAAACGCTCAAGTAATTTTCTATATCAACATAAATTCTTCTTAAGTTTAATTAGAGAATGTTAAGTATTGAGCTCAAAGAATTTATTTGCATTTAATAAAATCACTTGGAGATTTTATATCT
>CM043698.1:89597500-89692500 GCA_023935145.1 Bretschneidera sinensis
GGCCTATTGATTTAATTAGAGATAGATGGTTTAATACCCTTAATTTTTTGTTTAAAAGAACTTCTTTTGTTAACAATGAGGTTTTAGACCTTGTGGAGTTTCTCTCTTGTAATTAGCTTTCGGTTTTGAGTTGCACCCTCGTGGTGCTTTTAATTCCATTTTACTTATTCAAATCAATCACTAAAACTTTTTAGGATAAATTAGACTAAAACTGAAGCATTTTCTACAAAATTCACGTGCAGTTAACGGATGATGGTGTTTGGATTCTGGTGTCGTCTCTCTTATCAGCTTGTTCTATGTTACTCTCTTGAAGCATACAGTGGTCTCCAACATTATTACAATGTCCTTGTTAAAATGCAATGTAAACCCAAATGGCCTTATCCAATTTCTATAAGACATAATTGCCAAATAATTATCATTTCGTTTTAGTGGGGAGTATCTTTGCTTGTCTGGCGGCATATTCAAAAGAAAAGGACTTTTAGTTTACTAAGCTGCACCAGCAAGCATATCATTGAGAGTCACTATAAGGATGTCTTGAGAAAATATAATTCACTCGAGTAGTTTGAGAAGTACATATTGTGAACTCATTGTGAACACATTTTAGGTCTCATAGCCATTTATAATCTACGTTACTACCTGATTGTTTTATCATTCCTGAATTTACCAACATTTTGGTATTTCTCAGCTCTCAAAATTGGATAGATCTAGGTTCAATCCATGGGAGGGAGCTTTTAAAGTGAGAAGGGGCTATCCTTGTTCTGTTCTATACTGGTTGATCAATACCAGGGAAAAAAGGAAATTTAAAGTCATTGGCTAGTATATCGCCATTTTCTTCTCAGTTTCTTTGTATGCATTATTTTTCTCATTCCCCAATTCTTGTTTTTGACAGAATTATCTGTGTTCCTTTTGTAATTAACCCCCAAATCATAAATTACTTTCATACCAATTGTATGGTAAGCGCAAATTTATTAGATTAGTCCCAAATTCCAATCGAGAAGCACTGCGCATTTGGATTTGGAATCTCAAAAGGTTGTACCATGGTAGGCTTGTAATTGTTTATGGATTTAGGGGTATTTGTCTCAAGTGTTTGATCTATAGACTTGACTTGCAACCAGATTCAAAATCTGAATTCATCACTTCACAATTTAAATTAATGAGCGAGTGAGAGATGGAGAGGGAGAGGGGTGAAGATTTTATCACACTGCATTTCTAAAACATAAGACTGAAAATAGGGGATGCATGCTGTGTGATCAAAATGCATGATTACATAAAAATTACAAAACAGTATTTCTTGCTATTGCTATCTCCTTTGATTGTCACTTTGACAAAATTGTTTTATATGATGCATCGATTTTTCTCATGTTCTGTTAAAACAGTGATAACTAAAATATTGCTTAATTAGATGAATTTATTTCCTTCAATTATCCATGGTGACATTTTTATATTGCATGGCTTCCTTCTCATACTATTTTCTTAGTATATGGCATGATCTGTTTCAGGTTTTGATCAAAGTTGCAATTGAAATGTAGCGTGAATTTTAAGAGTTCCAAGACGGACACTGCGAACGTTAGATTGGCAAAATCATTAATCTACCCTCCTGGACGAGTTTGCAGGAAGGTCTACCACAAAGCTGGTCTTAAGCCTGATCTCCTTGCTTATGGCTATCCAAGAGAAGTTTCAATCCCTTCTTTGTAGTGAGTCCTGTGGCTTGTTGAGCCTTTCTAAAGTAATGTCATTGGGACCAAGGAAGGAGACTATCTTAAGTATGATGGAATCTGGAAGATCGGTTAGAGTAGCAAGTTAGTGGGTATTCTCAGCAATCAATTCCATCAACTCAGTTGTTGTTTCCATACTGATATGCCGAACTTCAATGCCAATCGTTATTAGGGAAAACAAGAAATTAATTAAGCCATTCTATATCTGTAAATCACCATCAAAGTAAGATAATTGAAGAGGTAAATAAATAAAACCAGAAGACATCATCAACACAATTGAAACACTGTAGTTTATCCTCTTTTACCATCCATTTTTTTTAACGTTCAAAAGCGGGAGGTTAACCACTTTATCTTTTTTTTTACATCCACTCCTTTTAAATACATTTTCTTCCCAACCTCTTCAAACTTATGAACACAGTAAAAATTTCAATTTTATGCTAATTTTTTGCTAAATTGTGAAAGGAGATAGTACACATTAGCATATGTTACTTTTTGTAAATCAATAAGAATAATAGAAATTGTTACAATTAAATAAGAAAATATTTAAACTATATAAACCGGGGATTTTCAGTTTTACCATCATAATATAAAGTAGTATTAACATCTGATGTTAATCGGGATTTGCATATTTACGCATGATTAAAGTTAAAAGCAGTCAAGGTATTTAATTGAAAAGATCTTATGGTTTTTTTTTTTTTTTTGCTGATTCAAGTTTTTTATTTAATTCGTTGGTTATAGTTTTTTATTTTTAAAGTGAGTGTGGCTGAAGAAAAAATGTGAAGTTAATGAAAAGAGGATTGTAAAGATAAGCTTTTAAGAAATTAATTTAAACTTTATATCAAACTATATGAATTATTTATGTAATTTATTCATTTTGCATTTGATTATATTGTAAAAACAACCTTATTTTAAAAAAAATTAAAATAGCTTTATTTAAAACATTAAAAGTTTTAAGAATCTCTTTTTGAAAAATAACTTATATATCATGGCCAGTCTGCAATTCTTTTTCTTATTGATGTTATCGGTTACGCCAACTACTGGGGAATAATAAAGTGGAACGAAACTGTAATCATGTAAAAAGGCTGCATAAGCAAGACTACACTAATCTCTCATCAATCAGTAGTACCTAACAGTTGATGAATAAGCAAATACCACTTCGGATTCTTTTGCTCGTATACCAAGATAAACAATATGCAAACAAATTAATACACAAAATAAAAAAAACAATAGTGACTTGAATATAACTCAATTAATCATAGCTCTCTTTAAAAAAATATATAAAAAATTACTGTACTTTCGACTTGATATCTGAAGATCCTCTCTTAACAATAATAGTAGTATAGCTAAATAAATCAGCACCCTATTTGCAGTGCCGTGTCGTGTTGTTACATGTTCTTCTCACATCAGCTGCATATCTCAACTGAAGCATTGCAGCTTACTTTCCCCCAGCTTTTATCGAAAAACCATAAAACCAGAGCTCTGGATTTACATTCTTCTTTTATTCCGCACCAATAATAGCTCCCTTGCATCTCTGCTCTCTCCCCTACCTTTGCATGCCCGCCAATCATATAGAGGTGATTAACCGTTAACAATTCGCTGGAACAATATACATGTAATGGCAGAATGCCAATTTGAATAGAAGAACACAACTCTAACCCACAGAATGCAACCATAATTTATCTTCTTAGCCCTATAATACAAACAACTATTGGTAAAGGCCAATCAAGTACAGATCACTAACTAGAAGAGTGATGCTGACTAGGAGACATCTCATGTTGATGGGAATGATGGTGTTTGTGTCGCTTATGAGAACGACTTTCCCTATACCCAGAGCTCCTCTTGTGAGAGTGTTTGTCTTTATCCCTAGAGCTCCTTTTGTGAGTGTTTTTCCTTATCCTGGGAGATTCTTTTGTGAGAGCGTTCTTCCTTATCCCGGGAGCTCCTTTGGTGAGAGTGCTTCTCCCTCTCAGCATAATTCTTCTTGTGGGAGTGCTCTTCCCTTTCTACAGAGCTGGTATGGTGATCTTTACTCTCCACAGGGCTGCTTCTGCGAGATGGCTCTAACCTCTCCATAGAGTTTTTTCTGTGATAGTGTTCCTCCTCCTCCAAAGAGTGCCCTTTGCCAGAGTGTGCTTCCCTGTTTTCAGAGCTCTTTTGACGATAGCCCTCTTCCCTCTCCACAGGGCTACTTTTGTGACTGTATTCTTCCCAGTCCATAGAGCTCCACTTGTAGAAACGTTCTTCCCTGTCTACAGAGCTCCTTTTTCTTCTAGGGGGTGATGGAACCTACAACCACAAGTGAATATGATAGGGAACATCAGTAAAAGATAAGGATTCATGAAGTCAAATCTGGTAATTCGTCCAACACTACATGGTTCATGCACCTTTCAAAGTATTAAACAATATCAGGGATTCAGGAATCTATTATACCACAGAAAATGAGATTCAAGATTATCAACAAAGAATGTCATAATAGTTGGGAACCGATGATATGAACAATTTTTGTAAATAATAAGAAGGTGAAATTAGTGAAATCATAAACGTTGACAAGGCTTTTTCAGCAATACACAAATGCTTTAACTCTGCCCATAACGTAGCAGATGAAGATATATGCACCCAAGTTTGAAGGACCTGTGGTCCGTACCACATAAGTGAGGTGAAACAAACAACACCTGAAAGTGTGACATGTATCTTCCTTCAGGTGGTGGGGGAATGCCAAGCCTCTTCAAATCTTCCAAAGGGATTGGTCGCCTGGTATTGTATAAGAGGATATACAGTTAGTGGCACCATATGATAAGAAAGGCAGGTTTCCATCATAAAGCCACAAAAGACAGGTTCATATACAAGAATGTAAAGTAGTTAACTAATAAGAATTTTCCTTGGTTATGCTTGCTGCAAATTGCCTGCTAATGAAAGTGGCTTTATCAGGAATGATTGAAGGTATAATATTTGACCAGTAGTCGATGTGCAGAGGTCCGTGTGAGCTTGATGACAGAAAAAGAAACAA
This sequence comes from Bretschneidera sinensis, assembly GCA_023935145.1. Taxonomy (NCBI): domain Eukaryota; kingdom Viridiplantae; phylum Streptophyta; class Magnoliopsida; order Brassicales; family Akaniaceae; genus Bretschneidera; species Bretschneidera sinensis. The sequence goes on from CM043698.1 coordinate 89,602,223, forward strand.
AAATTCGCAATCCTTAAAGCAACAATTTAAACCCCAAACCACTTTTTCCACATTTTTAGTAGCAATTAAATAACTTTTTCCACATTTTTTTAGTAGGAATTAAATAACACTACGCAAATTCTTATGGACCAGGGCCATCAATAGATTGGGTTCAGCTGGCAATTCAAGCAGGTTTTGATAATAGCCCAACCAGAACCAAGAAGCACCCTACTTGCCTACAGAATTATAAAAAAAATATTTTAAGCCTGTGTTGCTGTAATCTTGACATAGTGACATAACCAGGTAGGTTTGACCCGGACAAGGCTATCTGGGCGAACAGGTTATTTGTAGCCTAAATCTGCCACATATGGACTGAAAAGGAATAGAAATATCCATCAAACTTGCTCCAAGGGTGAAAAGCATACATCTGGTTTGAGAAACTACTAAGGCTTTGAAGATTTCAAAAAGAACAGTCCTTGTAAGTCTGAAGAAAGAGAACAGATGTTCTGTTTTGGTCAAATATGTATGCCCATCACCTTTTAGCTTTACTGATGCTGTTGTTCTTCCTAGGTACCATTTTGTAGAGATTATAAAATGGTTTCTGTTTCTAAGAAACAGAAATTAGGTCAAACGCTCCTAAAAACCGGTTTGATGTAGAACAAATAATTAAAGAGAAGCAGATTGAGCAAAGGGACAAACAGCATAGAAGCAGAGAAATTAGTCCGAGAGAAAATAGACTAGTCGAAGAGGGAGAACATACCAAGCAGAGAAACAAAGATAGGCTAAATTTCAAATTCCATAATCAAAGTCTGAATCAAAATCCTAATACGAGTGCTCTTATATAAGCATTAATTCTAAACACGATAGGAAACTAACTAATCCTAAACATAATAGGAAACTAACTAATAATAAAAATTAAAATCCTTATTTACACAATAATCCCTCAAATACGCCAAGATCCCATAAATCATAAAATAATACATAGTCCTTATCTAATTCTACATCATTCTACCCCGTTACAAAAAACTCGAACCCGAGTTTTGTAGTGATGAAGGATTAGAACTATGGATGGTTGAAGTCGTTTGTTGAAACCCTGAATTTTTCTACATGTGGTGTCTTCAAGTGGAAACAAGGGTGATATTAGAGGAGCTTCAAACCAAAGTGGTAGGACAAAATCGATGGAAGGAATGTTGATCACACCCATATCGGCATCCATGCTTTGGCATTGGTGATCTTCATGTTGACGGGGTTCAAGAGATACATCCAGCCTGTCTTGAGATTTGAATCCTTCTTCAATAACTTGTGCTTGCTCTACAAGGACTGGAGACAGCTTCATAATGTGTCTCGTCTGGAATGGAACCTTAATGGGTGGAAGATTTGGTCAAGGTTGCTTTCACTAGTTGTGCTGCTCATGCAATGAGTTGTTGCATCGTGAGTATTAGAGTTTCAAAGTTGGTGATGGAGGACCGGTCAAAGATTTTTTCAATAATAATTACTTTAGAAGGAAACAAAATCATAATAATGTCTAGACAATAATTAGTTTATTTTGTTTCCTTATTTACATACATTAGGGTTATAAATACTGGAGACATGTTATTTTAGAGGTAGTTTATGAATGAGAATACATTATATCTTTGAATAAGATTATTCTTTTGCTTGTCCATGTGATTTGGGCTATTAATTTTAGATTAGTTTTCAGATTAGTGTTCATTTTCATCTACTGTACGGCATCAAGTGGTATCAAAGCACAAGCATCCAAGATTTCGTCGTCACTTGAACAAACACAGTCTACAGTAGCAGTCGCCGCCATCCGCCACTGTCTCCTGCCGCCACCTTAGGAGCTTGCACCACCACCAAAAGGTGATGAATTCCCGGTCGACCAAAACTCAAGAATCTAGACCCTGCCCGTCGCCTCCTTCACCCTCAAAACCGCCACAAACCGTTTGGTCTTTCACGGTCCGATCCGGCTCTTCCAACCAACGGATGAACAAGCCGGAGCCACCACAGTGACTGGCACCTTATTTCCAGCCGACCCGTTCCCCTCCAACTCTGATCCGTCTAGGATCTGACCGGGTCAAATCCGACCAGCCAAAATACCCCGTTCAGTCGTAGGGAAGGAGACGCCCAGCCGAGCTGAGCCAGCACCTATTAAAAAAAACATAAACAGAAACAGCAACTGCATACCTGGTCAGAGTATCCAACATAACGTAAAGTCTTCTCTATTGAAACTTGTTAATATTTCCCTGTTTGGCTTAGTAAATTTTGCTAGTCCAAGTTTGAATTTTCCATTTTTTTTTAGTCCTTACTACCCAAAAAAATATCCTGCTCCTTTTATTGGCCTGTCACTTGGATTAAGTTCGAAGCTTTAAACGCACACAAGCAACTTGTTTATCATTTGTTTTACTTACAGTAATTTAATTTGACTCCTATGACTATCACTTTAATTGCATTCACCCACTTCACCATGCATTCGGGAAAAGAAACCACCCCCCTTACCTTAATAGACACACATGCCATCGATGGTAGAGTGAGTGATATTGAACATCAAATGGGCTTACTCAATGGTAGAATGGATCAACAAACTGCTCAGTTAGAGCAGATATTAAGTGTCTTGCAGCTTCGAGAAGGTTTAGGACTTCTCGGTCCATCTAATGGGTCCCAGACCTCCGTAGGGTCTATGCATGGTCACCTAGAGACCCATGGACATAGTACGATCCACCCTCGAGCGAGTCACACCACTAATCTAGCTATAAGGTTTCATTTTGATGAGGAAATTGGTGAAAATGTGGTGCCACCCTTTGAGGGAATCCTTGGGAACACCCAACGCATTCCCTGATAACACAATCCCAGGCAGGACTTTAGACAACCTCACTTGGACCAAACCGTGGGTAATGAGGGTAGACACTAGCCTTATGGATACCAGCGACCTAGGCTAGAGGACAGATTTGACAGACAACCCTATAGGCAGGAAAACTACCTTGACATCACTAGGAAAGTCAAAGTTGACGCACCCACCTATGATGGTAAATTAGACCCTGATGTCTTTTTAGATTGGTTCAATAGTTTGGAGGATTACTTTGAATGGTACCAAATGTCAGATATTGACCATGTCCGTTTCGCCAAAATGAAGGATTATGAAGCAGAAACTTAAGGAGAATTACCTACCCACCTCATATAGGACTCGCCTAATTAGCCAGATGTTGAACTATACCCAATCGACTTCTAGTGTGACCGACTACATTAGTAGGTTTAGGGAGCTCTTGCTCCGCACTGGGATTGGAGAGGACCCTATAGTATAGTCACAGTCTCTCGCTTTGTCAATAGTCTTATGATGCAGAATAGGAAAGAGAATATTTATTATTTTGGGATGTTATTCTTAGACATGTGTTTTAGGAAAATTAGATTTAAGTAATTAAATAGTTAATAAGATTTGATTTACTTTCTTATTTCAATAATGTTTGGTGTCTATATAAGAGCATTGATATTAAAATTGTAAGGCAAACTTGGATTATGGAATAAACTTGAGTTTTGGTATATCTTTTGTCCCCTTCTCCATGTTCTTATTCTGTTCTCTCTTTGTTTTGTTTTCTTTTCTACCTAGTCTATTTGTCTATTTTCTCTTGGTTAATCTCCCGGCTTCTCCCCTTTCCAATTATCTGTCCGGCATCAAGTGGTATCAGAGCCGAAAGGTCTTGCATCCTACGTCTATCTATCCCTTAAATTATATATTGTACTAAAAAAAAAAAAAACAACACCAGCCCACGACCAAACATGCCCTAACTGAAACAGTCCACATAAATCAAGATTTGGCCAACTTCCGGTCACCGCCATAAATCACTAGCCGATGTACCAGCCTGTTCCGATCTTAACCTGAAATTTTCAAGTTCATCTGCCATGAGCCCCCCCCCCCTAATGTGCCACCACACAAGCCACCACCGAGACGAGAACCCCTTCGCCGGACGAGGAAGACACCATTCTAATCGAAATTTACCAATCTCCCCACCCCCGAGAACCACGCGCCATTCAACTGTCGTCTACCGCCAAAAGAGTCGCGACCCATGTCATCCTTTTCCGACCTGATCTACAGTTTTCGTTCATCTATCGCCAAATCAAACTCCACCATTGTGACCGGAATCAAGTTTCCGGCCGATCACTTGCAACCCGACTCCGATCCAACCAGGTTTATCACGGGTCAGACTCGACCTGGGTGCTCGACCATCTACCTGATCCGCGCTGAGAACCAAGTCCAGAGTTACCGAGCCGAGCTGATGCACTGAGCCGAGCTACTGAGCCACCCGAGCAGAGCTAGAAGCTGAGCTAAGCCACTTAAAAAATCAAGTTTATTTATTTACTTAATTTCTGCTTTTGTAGTGTTGATTTTTGTAACAAAAAAAGAAGAAAAAAGAGTGGAAAAAGACCCAAAAAAAAGGAATCAGAAGAAAAAATTAATTGCAAAAAAGAAGAGAAAAAAAAAGGAAAAAAAATATTTTTTGTTTTATTTGTTCCTTTTTTATTTACATAAAATTGGAGTCACTTGTGAAGAATGAGTGAGTTTAGTCGGGATCTTCTAGTTACAATTCATCATGTATTGTATCCCATTATAGAAGATGTGCTCTATCAAGTTTATGGTCTGTTTGGCCATGGGGAGGAAATTAGTCTTTTCTCCGTTTCAAAGGAATTTCAAACTCTCGTGCAATACTATTGGCCTCAAGATGCTATTTGAGCTAAAACCAAGTTGGATGGTCAGTGTATTTATGCTCATTGTTGTCAATTGGAGATCAAGTATTCCACCATTGAGACTCAAATTCACAAGATACAACAACTCCTTGAACAAGTGAAACAATAAATGGAAACGATTTTCACCAAAACTTCTATCAATTAGGATAACATTTAAGACGAGTTTGAAGTTGTTTCTCCAATCCACAGACTTTGAAAAGAAAGAACAAATCATTGAAGAAAGTTCTACCATTCACTGTGAGGATGTACCTATTAAGTCATTTCAAAAGAAACAAGGCCAAAGCCAATATGCGAACAACATTTGTCCATGCGACCTACCTTACATTGATTTTTTTCTCCCGCATTGGATTGAGGCTCCTCAACAACTCCTCTTAATCTCCTTTTTCTGTTCAATCGAGATTACTAGATCTCAAAAATTGCAAGTATTTGCCATGCAACTTCAAGAATCACAAGTTTTGATACTTCACCACTTCAAAACTCGTGGTTGAGTTTTTTGTAAGTGGGGGAGAATGATGCAAAATAGGAAAGAGAATATTTATTATTTTGGAATGTTATTCTTGGACATATATTTTAGGAAAATTGGATTTAGGCAATTATATTAAGATTTGATTTATTTTTTTATTTCAATAATGTTCGGTACCTATGACCATTGATATTAAGATTGTAAGGCAGACTTTGATTATGGAATAAACTCAAGTTTTGGTATATCTCTTGTCCCCTTCTCCCTACTCTTGTTCTGTTCTCCTTTTGTTATGTTTTCTTTTCTACCTAGTCTATTTCTGTCTATTTTCTCTTGGTTAATCTCCCTGCTTCTCCCCTTTCTCAATCTGCTTTCCTTTCCAATTATCTGTCTAACATCACCTTAGATCTAATATTCGCAATGAAATTGATTTTCTGTACTTCATAACAGATGCTGACGCGTACCAATGGGCTCTCGAATTTGAGACCTACTTTAAGAAACCGTTTGTCCGTCGCACCAATTCTTACGCTAATCAGACTCGATCCTTTTCTCAATCTTCCCCTACCACTAAGAAGAGCCTTCCCAAGAGTGAAGAGTTCAGTGCTAGCACCACTCATTCTAGAATCGAGTCGCGTGCAAGCAATTCCTCCATTCAATGTCACTAATGTCACAAGTATGGTCATATTGCCTCCCGTTGTCCCGAGCGTGCTCTCACGGTAGCCCCCACCTCTAATGACATTTCAAAAAATGAAATTGTAGTGGTAAATCCTATAGACTGCTCGGGCGATGAAGAAGATTTGGGAGAGGACCTCCCTACCTCGCACGTCAACGTTGTGACGCATAGAAGAGGACCAGTATCTTCTACACCATTATCAAATGCAATGGTCGCTCCTGCAAGCCAGTCATTGATGTTGGTAGCACGATGAATGTGGTGTCTAAGTCTGCTATAGATCGTTTGAACCTTAAGATAGAACCACACCCACAGCCTTTCAAGGTCGCTTGGGTTGATAACACCACTTCACTTGTTACAGAGAGGTGTCTTGTCCCCATCCAGTTTGGCCACTATAAAGAGATCTATTGTGATGTATTACCAATGGATATCTCCCACGTCCTTTTGGGAAGTCTTTGGTTGTACGATTTAGATGTGATCAATCATGGTCGTGAGAACACCTATGTATTTCAGTATAAGGGTAAGACTGTCCTTCTCACTCTAGCAAAATTTGTTCCAACCCTTGCCAAACCCTTAGGTAAAGATCATAGGACCCAATCTAAGACTCCTTCCTCGGTTCCCCATGAAAAGAGCATTCACCTTTTAGATCGTAAAGCCTTTGAAAGGGAGGGGCAAGAAAGTAACTTTTGGTTAGCCGTGGTCGCTAGAGAGGTCCTCACAGAACGACCTGACGAGTGACACATCACCTGAAGTCGAAAGGCTCCTCGGAGAATTCTCAGATGTTGTGCCAGATGAGTTGCCTAATGAGTTACCACCTATGCGGGACATACATCATGCCATTGACTTGGTTCCCGGATCTCAATTATCTAATTTGCCCCACTATAGGCTGAATCCGAAAGAGCATAATGAGTTGAATAGACAGGTGGAGGAATTATTAGGTAAAGGTTTGGTTAGGCATAGCCTTAGCCCTTACGCTGTACCCACCCTCTTGACCCTTAAGAAAGACGGCTCATGGCACAGTAGAGCCATCAACAAGATTACGGTCCAGTATAGGTTTCCCATCCCTAGGCTTGAAGACATGTTGGATATGTTGGGTGGTTCAAGCTGGTTCTCTAAGATTGATTTGCGCAGTGAGTATCACCAGATTCGTATTCGACCTGAAGATGAATGGAAAACTGCCTTCAAAACCCATGATGGGTTGTTTGAATGGCTAGTTATGCCTTTTGGGTTATCCAATGCACCTAGTACTTTCATGCGAGTAATGACTTTGGTGCTATGGCCATTCATAAGCAAAATCTTAGTGGTCTATTTTGATGATATCTTGGTGTATAGTAAGTCTCGAGAAGCACATCTAGATCACCTTCATCATGTTTTCACTGCCCTCTGGGAGGCTAAATTGTATGCCAATCTCAAAAACTGTACCTTTCTACAACACATGTACTATTCTTGGGTTTTATTGACTCCATGCATGGCATTGTAGCTGACCCTGAAAAGGTTCAGGTCATTCAAGAGTGGCCTATCCCCAAAACCATCTTAGAGGTGCGTAGTTTCCATGGGCTAGTCACTTTTTTATAGGAGATTCATTCGAAGGTTTAGCACCATTGCGGCTCCCATCACTGATAGTTTAAAGAATGGGGAGTTCCGTTGGACGTCTGCGGCCACTAGGGCCTTTGAGGAGATAAAGAATAAAATGACAGAAGCCTTTGTGTTGAAGCATCCGGATTTTGAAAAGGTTTTTGAGGCTGCATGTGATGATTCGGGAGTTTGAATTGGAGGAGTTTTGAGTCAAGAGAGACACCCAGTTGCTTTTTTTAGTGAAAAGTTAAATGAGGCAACGAAGCGATACTCTGAATTCTACGTTGTGGTTCAATCTCTTCGCCATTGGAGATACTACTTGTTGCCTCAACAGTTTGTTCTGTACTCCGACCACCTTGCTTTGCGGTATGTAAGCTCCAAAAAAAAGTTGAACACTAGGCATATGGCATGGGTAGAGTTTCTCAATTAGTATACTTTTGTTCTTAAACATCGTTCAGGTGTTGAGAAAAAAGTAGTTGATTCTCTTAGTCGAGTAGTCACGGTTCTTCAAACGATGAAAGCCCAGGTGGTGGGTTTTGATAGGATGAAAGACGATTACCTATGTGCCCTGATTTTGAGATTATTTATGAGGAGGTTAGGAACAGTAACCGTGGAGAATATGTTGATTTTTTTATCCGTGACGGATATTTCTTTCGTGCCACGAGATTATGCATCCCATGTACCTCCCTTAGGTAATTTCTAATTTGGGAAATGCATGCTCGCAGACTGGCCTGTCACCTAGGTTGTGACAAAACCATAGCATTAGTGGAGGATAGGTTTTATTGGCCTTCACTAAAAAGGGATGTTTTGCGGATAGTATCCCAATGTCGAACTTGCCAACTAGCTAAGGCCAAAAGGCAAAACATGGGTCTCTATACCCCTTTGCATGTCCCCCATGCTCCATGGAAAGATTTAAGTATGGATTTTGTTCTTGGGTTGCCCAAGACAACTCGAGGGCACGACTCCATTTTTGTAGTGGTGGACTGGTTTTCTAAAATGGCACACTTTATTCCTTGTAGTAAAGCATCTGACACTTCACATGCAGCTAAGCTGTTTTTTAGGGAGGTTGTTAAGTTGCGTGGGTTACCCTTGACCATTATGTCTCATAAGGATGTCAAGTTTTTCAGTTATTTTTGGAAGACACTTTGGAAAATCTGCGACACCACACTGAAATTTTCTATCGCATTTCATCCCCAAACAAATGGACAGACTGAGGTAGTTAACTACTTAGTCTGGTGATTTGCTTAGGTGTATTGTGGGAGAGAATCAAGGTAATTGGGACTTAATCTTGCCTACAGCTGAGTTTGCCTATAACAATTCGATAAATCACTCGACTGGTAGAAGCTCTTTTGAGATTGTGCATGGTTACTCACCCCATACACCCATTGACCTTGTTCCCATTCCACCTGATGCTCATATTTCTAAACCTGTTGAGTCCTTTGCACAACACATTCATGACTTGCATGCTGAAATTCACCAAAAAATTGCTTTAAGTAATGTTGATTATAAACTAGCTGTTGATGTGCATTGTAAGGCTAAAGAATTTAATGTAGATGATTATGTCATGGTCCGCATTAGACCCGAGCAACTCCCTAAACATTCATCCAAAAAATTGCATGCCCGTGCCATGGGCCCCTTTCCCATCCTATGAAAACTTGGCACTAATGCATCTTGACTTGCCGAAACATTTTAATATTAGCTCTGTTTTCAATGTGGATGACCTAACCCCTTATCATGGTGCTTTTGAGCCTCCGGTATTGCGTTCCAGTGTTTCCACAAGTAGTCAGGTGCCCAGGCTTCTAGCTTTTCCATTCCAGCAAGACGAGGTTGAGAGTGTGTTGGATGAGGAGTTTGTTGCTTTTTTCAACGGGGGATTTCATCACTTTCTTATCAAGAGGCGCGGTCGCCCGGATTCTGATGCGTCTTGGCTTTCTGAAGAGGATTTTCGTGCTTTAGATCCGGATTTCTTAGAGTGGTACCTTCAGTCTATCTCTCCGGAGTCTAGTTCTTTTCACGTGGGGTGAATGATGGAGGACCAATCAAAGATTTTTTCAAGAATAAATACTCCAGAAGGAAACAAAATCATAATAATGTATAGACAATAATTCGTTTATTTTGTTTCCTTATTTACATACATTAGGGTTTTATAAATACTGGAGACATGTTATTTTAGAGGAAGTTTATGAATGAGAATACATTAAGTCTTTGAATCAGATTAATCTTTTTCTTGTCCATGTGATTTGGGCAGTTAGTTTTAGATTAGATTTCAGATTAGTGTTCATTTTCATTTACTGTACGGCATCAATTGGAATGCTCGATCTCCAACTGACAGTTATCATAAATACGACCATCAAACTTGGTTTTAGCCCAAATAGGATCCTGAAGCAAACTGTATTGCACAAAAGCTTGAAAGTTCTTTAAACTTGAGAAAATGTTAATTTTCTCCACATGACCAAACGGACCAAAAACTTGATGGAGCATATCTTCTGTAATTGGATACAGCATATGATAAACTGTTACAAGAACTCGACTCGACTCAACTAAATTCATTCCTCAACAAGGGCTCCAATTGTTTTCTCTCTTTTTTAGTTTTTCTACGTTCTAATTTAAATAAATTAGAAACATAAATACGAAATAAGACAAGAAAAGGAAGCTTGTTATATATTTTTGGCTTCTGTTTTCTTTTTTGCAATCTCACAAGGTAGAAATTAAAGAAATCAGACAAAAAATTATAAACAAAAAGGAAACTGGCAATGCATTCAAGGATGCGACTTGACTAGAGAAATGGCTTAAAGGCGACTCGGTCTGCACAGCTTAAGCGGCTCAGTTAGAGACACAGCTCAGCTAGAGACGCGACTCTCACAGGAACGGCTCGGGTCAAGTCTGCGAGTTAGAGAGCCCAAATCGCCGCAGTGGCGCGCGTGGGGTGGTACAGATCGGAGCTAGAACTTCGGGGGCTGACCAGATTTGAGATTTCGAGTACGATGGTACAGATCCGACAGTGGATGGTCGGAAACTACACATCGACCGTGCTAAAGTCGAACAGGTCGCAACACTTTCTGGTGGCGGAGAGGACAGTGGATCGGACCGGGCTTCTCGGGGTTTGGTCTGTTCGCGAGTCCGCGGTCTGGTGGTGGTGGCGCCTAGCTCCTGAGGCGGCGGACGACGACACAACTGGTGATCAAAGGCACTGCCATTGTGCGTGACCTAAAGTGTATTTTCTTTTGTTTTTTTTTTTTCAAAATGATTTGGTTCTAGGATGTGTTTGGATGGATGTATTTAGATGAAACATGAGAAATTTTGTTGTGATGGTAGAAGTGATGGGGGATCGAGTTTTGGGCTCTCATAACAATTTGATGTAGGACAAATAATTAAAGAGAGAAGCAGATTGAGAAAAGGGAGAAACAACATATAAGCAAGAAGATTAGACCGAGAGAAAATAGACTAGGTAGAAGAGAGATAGACAAGAGAAACAAAGAATGGCTAAATTTCAAATTCCATAATCAAAGTCTGAATCAAAATCCTAATATGAGTGCTCTTATATAAGCACTAATCCTAAACACAATGGAAAACTAACTAATCTTAAACATAATAGGAAACTAACTAATAATAAAAATTAAAATCCTTACTTACACAATAATCCCTCAAATACTCTATGATCCCATAAATCATAAAATAATACATATTACTTATCTCATTCTGCGTCACAGTTTTTGGAAGCAAAAGATGAAAAAGAGTTTCTAAGAAACTGAATTTGCAACAGATAAACTGTTTTACCACCAAAAAGTTTTTCAAAACCATTTTGACATCCACAAACCGAAACTACTACTAGAACAAATGGTACCCTAGTAGAATAGACAATCAAAAAGGTTCTGCAAGGAAGTGATAGGGAACACGATGAAGATTAGAATTCGGAAGTTTAATTTAGGAATTAGGGGATATAAGGATAATTATGTAATCAAAAAATATTTTGGGTATCTAGGTGTAGTTAATTTCGTATTTCAGTTTCCTTTCCGATTCCAGTTTCCTTGTAGGTCTAAGTTAGGGTTTAAGATCTCTATATAAGAGATGTCCATATGTCACTTGTAGGAAGTTTGGAATGAATAAAAAAGATATTACTGAAATTAAACATTCTGTAATTGAGTAGTTGTTATCATGTGATTTAGTTGCAATTCTTATGTGATTAGGGAAAATCCATGTGATTTGGATCGATTTTATCTTTTATTTTAGTTTATCTTTATTTCCCACTACTATACGACATCAAGTGATATCATAACCCAAAATTCGTTCCCCTGTGAAATTGAAAAAAAAGACAAAAAAATTTCATCATCGATTGTCGAGGTACTTAATGTCGTATAGTAGGGAGAAATAAAAATAAACTAAAATAAAAGATAAAACCGATTTAAATCACATACCGCAACCAAATCACATAGCACGAAACAGCTACTCAATCACAGAGTGTTTAATTTCAATAATCTCTTTTTTTACTCATTCCAAACTTCTTACAAATGACATAGGGACATCTCTTATATGTTGGATCTCTGGTGGGGAAAATATTAATCAAAGTGAGGGTTGTTTATCAAAATAAGTGAAAGAGAGAAAGGCTTCAAGGAGTGACTAGGTCACTTTCCTTAAGGTTTAATTCGCCCCTCACAGTGCAAGAGATTACCGGCGAATTTCCTCCAAGATACAATGAAGCTCTGATGTTATTTTACACTTTGTACTTGTGAAGAATAACCCACGGTAGCTTCTAAGAGTTTATGGATATATAACACTTAAGTCTGGGAATTTGCAAGATTTCTGGACATAAGTAAATCAGTATTTGAAAGGAGAAGAAAAAGAAGAAAAGAGAAATTCCAGAAAACTGAATGTAATCTGTATTATTTTAATTATGATAGTTGAACACACTTATATAATGTTGAAATGAGTGTCTTTCCATTAGAGACACCTTGTTTCAGTTTAAAACTGAATTAAACTGAATACCAAGTGTTCTTTCACAAAGGACACTTCTTTTCACATTCAACTGACATAAAATGTTCTGAAAATTCGAAATTTTCGAACATCCAGTCGACCGGACAATGTTTTTAGTCAACTGGACAATGTTTTCAATCGACTTAAAAAGTTATAAAGAGTTCAAGAAATTTTCTTCCTTCCATTCAGTCGATTGAATGCTTCATACAGTCGACTGTATCAACTCTCAAAAGCCAAAATTCATTTTCCTTTTTCTTTTCTCCTTTCCTTTGATTTTCTAAAATATCCCAAACTTAAAAACCAAGTTTATTTTGAAAATCATCAACATTATATATAGATTTTAAACCCTAGCCTAGACCGACAAGGAAACTGAAATATGACATTAACTACACATAGATACCCATAATATTTTTTGATTACATAATTATCTCCATATCCCCCAATTCCTAATTTAAACTCCCTAATTCTAATTTTCCTCATGTTCCCCATCGGAAAGAGGGTATGTAAATGTTTTTCATGAAAAATATTTACAAAAAAGCTTTTGGTGGCGAAAGAATCTAGTGCTCCAGTCTAATCACAGATGTCTTCTATGAAAAAAGTGTGTGTGAAAGAGAGAAAGGGAAACCAAAGATGGGGGGAGGAAAAAAAAGACTTCAACATCTCTAATCACAAAAATTTTCAGCATTTTAGGCTCATCAAAAGTTAGATAGTTGATCCCGCACGTGCTTCCCCCCTATCCCCAACCAACACAAACATATATACAATAGTTGATACAGAGTCCAATATAACTCACATAAAAGAAATTGACATATACCTAAACTAAGTCATTATATTAAATCACGATACTCAGTCCATACTATAAATCACGATCGTAGTATAAAGCAACAAATTTTTAGGGGTCGTTTCATCTCTAGAATTGGCGTCCCATAATTAAGAAATCTAACTTTCAAAAAGTCGAGCAATCGTAAAGTGAGATTCCAATGTTTGATTTTGCAGGGAAAGAAATAGCTGAAATGTGGAAATTTGCAATCTTTTGTATGATTTTTCATTGGAAAAGTTACTTTCATGGTTGTCAATTACTAATCACCCTACCCACCAATGTACCCAAAAAATGTACTAATCACCCTGTCTGGTGCAATATTCTTTTGGTGTGTTTAGGTAAAAAAACAAAGCCCACAAAGTCCAGATAATTTTATATTTTTCATTGGACCTAACCGAATTTTTCCAAGCTCTAAAATGAATTTTTCAGACAGACCAATTTACAAAATTAAAATAATACTAATAAAATCCAAAACAAAAAATTGAATCAATATTCATCAACATCACCACAGAAGGCGGTGAGTTCATGACAATTTGTTATCGGAAAAAAGAGAGCGTAGTGCAAGAGAGAGGAAACTCAAAAGGTATGATGAGATAAATGAGTTTTGGAGGCAAATATATAATTTTGTGATTATGTTGGAGATAAATGGGTCTGCACATGTAAAATTGACTCTCTCTCATTTCAGGAATGTTAGATTACCTAAGGGCGAGGGGAATCAATAACCCACCTCAAGAAATTTAGATCCCAAAATTGGGGAAAAATGAAAGAAAAAAGAAAAACAAATAGGAGAAAGTTGTACACCTACCAACTTTCTATTCTACTTAAAAAATAAATGGCCCCCATAAGGCCAGGAGGTGCAAAACCATATTAGAATGTTCGGGGCAAATCAACTATCCAATAATTTAATGCTATATGTAAAAAAACTAAAGTCTAGCGCATACAAAGGAGCTCGAAATGGTCTTTCTCGTCCTCCAAAACGAAGCTGCCCCGACTCTTTTTTACCACCAAGGCCCCCTCTGACAAAGAAAAAAGGAAAAAAAAAAGAATATTGAATTGTTTCCCATTGGCAACAAAGTTAAAAAAAAGTAAGAAAAAAAACTGACTGACCTAACCTTCTTGGTATCCACCCAGGCATTAACTGCTGTCTATTATAATCAACTATAATTTCACAATTATCAATAAAGGAATGGTGAGCATCCTGCATAATAAATGAATGCATGAGTTTCCATGACTAGAACCTCCGTATGCTGTGAGTGGTCAAATTAATCTCAGAATATGATACTTGAGCATGGGTATGCAAATGGCCTTTTCTTTTAATCATAGAAAAAAGAATTGCAATCAAGCACTACAAAGTGGAAGAGATGAAGTCTAATAGAGGAGAAATGAAGTCTAATAGAAGAAATGAAGTACATATAAATATAAGGATCCAAAACCAGGTCAAAACTTTGGTCTCATAGAAAATTTCCGAGGAAAGGGAAGAGAAAAGGAGGGGGGAGGAGCCAGAGAACAAGACATCAATTTCAAAGTAAAACACAATTTCAGCACCCCAAATGCACGATGGATCTCTCTCTTAGTCTCATATTCCATAAAAGCATAACCACGTGAGGCACCGGTTACTACAAAAAGAAATGACACGCCTAGTCATGCCTTAGAAAACATAAATAACATAATAAAAGGTTCAAGATATTCAAATTGGAAAACGAGTATGACAAACAAAATAAGAAAATAATTGCATAGAACAAGAAACTCCACCATTATTTCACTACATGTAGTGTCAACAACCATATCAAAACTTTGTGGAGTTCATATTTCTTGGCCCAATGGCTGGGCTAAAACACAACGAGTAGCCCTCTTCCATCCCATATCCCACCCAATCTCATGTTTAAGAAGTAGGAATCAATCCCAAATCATTGTTGCAACCACCAAAGGACTGCTAAGCTAATCGGTACTTTGTGAAATAGACAATTACATCACTAGAAATTAAAGAAACATAATATCTTTTGTATCATATTGAAGAAACTAAATAATCTATTGAAGCACGAAAAACCAAGCATACCTAAAGCATGAAAAAAACTAAAAATATTAATTACAGACACACTTCTAAATATCAAACTAAAGACAAGCAACAAACTACCAAACAAGTTTTATGTTTCTCTAGATGTTGTGCATAATATGATGATAACTTAAATATAATATCAAAAGAAAAATCCATTCAACATAATAAAATATGATATTCGGTCTTTTTTCCTCAACTTTTCTGACAAAAAAGATTTAAACATAAGATTTCACCTTTCTTAACACCATCCTACAATTTTTACCAACTAAAGCTCTGTTTAGTTGAGAGGAAAAGGAAAGAAAATGGAAAATGAAGATGTTTTCCTTTATTTTCTTGTGGTTGATTAGCAGGCAAAGAGATTGACCCCATCACTGAATGTTTTCTGCAGGAAAATACCCCCTCCCCCTCTCCTCTCTCGCTCTCTCTCACACACACACCAAGTGTATCATTACAAGATCAAATGAAGAACTTACCAATGTGCCTGACCAAGCACAAGTTCTTCACTCGACCATACTTGCTCATAGCCTGAAAGAACCACACCCATTACCCGTCAATAATACCAATATGATGATGATATGGTACTTTATCAATTCAAATATAAACACTTAAACAACATGAAGTTTATTGCTCCTCGATTGACTAAGATAAAAGGAAAAGGCAAGGAGGAGAAGAAAGGTTCAAGTATAGGAATCTGCACTCAACTTATCACAATTTTTTTACTTCTAAGAGTACTAAAATTAGTTAAATATATGATAGAATATTTTTAATTTCACTACTTTTACTGTTGCCATCAAGAATCCCCAGAAATAGAAGTAATAAAACTTAAGAAAAATCATACTCATAATTCTTCCTAGACTTCAGAAGGAGCCAACCAAAAAAGGATTATAAAATTAAATTCATACCCGAATAAGCATTATTGTTCAACAATCATATTAGCTGAAATCAACATTCTGTTTTATTCTTCAACCATTTTAACTTTCAAGTCTTTTCCCACACTTTCTCAGCAACCAAACAGATTCACAGCATAAGTAAATCATAGCTTCCACAACTATACAGTACATAGGAGCAACATGTAGAGACACACACCTTGCGAAGAGTGTCTTGGGTGGAAAGGTGAGAGAGGCGACCGACGAAAAGGGTGCAGTAAGGGTCGCCGGTGACCTTGGGGTCACCGAAGGGGTCATCTGCAAAATAAAAAGAGAGAGAAATTGAAGTTAGTCGTTTTTTGGGTTGAGGAAAAACTGGAAACATAGAGAAAATGTGAGAGGAAAGCGAGAAAGTACAAAGGCCAGCATTAGAACAAAGGAGAGCACGGTAAACGCCGTTATCGTGGGGGGGCAATATCAGTGCCGTCTATGCTCCCTGCCTGAATCGGATCGTACGACTCCGCATAGAACACAGAGTTTACGTTATTCTCCCTCATTCCCATGTCTAATATCTCTACCCGTGAGAAATTTCTGGAGGTTTTTTATTGGATTTTGAGGAAGTGAATCCAAAATTCCATGGTGAACTTGAGCTTGGAAGTTGTAACCATCGTGGAATCGATTGGGTACTTTGGTGTCCCGAGAAAGCACAACATGAAATAAAAATTGAGGCCCAAATCCGAACCAACATAATCTTTTTTATCTCTCCCTGTGAGAAATTTCTGGAGGTTTTTTTATTGGGTTTTGAGGAAGTGAATCCAAAATTCCAAGGTGAACTTGAGCTTGGAAGTTGTAAGCATCGTGGAATCGATTGGGTATTTCTGTCGCGAGGAAGCCCAAATTCGACCAACAGAATCTTTTTTCTCTTCATTTAAAATTCTATTTTTTTAAGCTAAACTTTTTTTACATTGGTTGCATACTTGATCAATAAACTTAAAACAATTTAAGATAATTTTTGTTTCAAATTTATTAATTTAAATATATTTTAATCAATTATCAAACATTAAAATATTCTCTAAACACAAAGAGATGAAAGCATTATATTTAAACTTAATATTGAAGGTGTGAAAAGTCTTACATTTGTTTCTCTTTCGAACATCTGAAGTTGATACTTAGATATATTTTTTTTTATAGTTTTAGTTATCCTACTGATGATTCTCCAAGATAATGTTTGATACTTTTTATCGAAAACGATATTTAATTTTTTTGAAAAAAAACAGAAGAACATATGTTGAATTTTTTTAAAAACTCAATGTCACCTATAAAATGATCATACCATTTGGAAATTTAGTGGATCTTGAGTTCAAATTTTTGTCCAATTGTCCACATATAATTTCATCATAGCATAATACAAAACATCCAAAATGCTCTATTAAAAAAGGCTAACCGTAAAATGTACAACAATACATATCCCATCTTGGATGATCAATAACAATTACCTGATCTACATGTTTATTTGTAGTTTTAATGTAATACCACTTGCACAATAAATTCTTAAAACAAAAATTCTAAATTCTTATTTATTAAAAAAAAATCATTCTATTATTCAATATTCCCGCACTATAACGTTCTCCAACTAAAATAAAAATTATTTGAACGCTAGGGCAGCACATGAATTTCCTAACAGTCAATTATTTAGCAAAAACAATTCCTCCTTACTGAAATCATGATCCTTTCCATTTGAAAATTGAAATGGAGTCAAGTTTACGGTGAGATTGAATGTCATATCATTAAATGCAAAATATTCAAATTCAAATTTGTCAATGTAGCATTCAATCTCACCATGAACTTGATATCAATTTCAATTCTTAAATGGAGAGGATCGTGGTCCATTAATGAAGAGGCTTATTTGTGATAAAGCACGGAACAATTCCTCTTTATTGATAAAGAGACTTTTTTGTCTACAAATATAAGACAAATAAAAGATAAAGTCCTCATTTGGGTCCATCAAAAAAATTATTTAGTAAAATCAGGCTTGTCCATTGTATAACTAGTCTCATATTTTCTATTTTCATGTTGACTTAAAAAGGAAAAGAGGGGGAAAAAGGCTCATATGAGTACATAATTTATATTCTCAGTTGATGCTAAAAAATGTGTGTGTGATAACATTTAATTTTAATAAGTAACCATTGGTTTGTAAAATACAAGTCAACAAATTTAAGGTATTCAAGAATTAATAATAAAAATTAATGATTTAAGGTAAACAACAAAAGATAAAGTGAAGAGAATGAAGTATTAGGTTCTAAACTATACTTGATTTCTATCACTTCATATTTGATATTAATAAAAACAAAAGGGCCTACTACCAGCGCCAATCCTTCTACCATTACTAATCTTTTTACCAAATCTATTGCAAGACAATAACTAAAAAAATATAGCCTAGTAAATCAATTTTATTAAGAAATAAATGGATCAGATAATACTCAATGGGACATAGATAATAACTGAATATAAAGGGAAAAAACTGAGTCAATTGCATAGATCCGGTGAGTATTCAAACAATTGATGCATTATACCTTGAATAAGCTAATACCAACATACCTTCAACCATATTCTCATCTCTCTGCTTGGTTCTTCTTCTTGATACTCCTATTCATCTCATCTCCATCTACTTTCTTGGGAAGGGTAAAATAGAATTGAGGATTGTTTACGTTTAATCTTCGTATCTTCTCTTTTTTTCTTTCTTTTTGGCTTATCAAATAATTTTTATTTAGTCAATAAGATAATTGCTTGATCTTTCTCACCAAATTAAGAATTGATTCTAAAAATGAGTTTAATAAAAAAAATGAGGAATTTCATTCATTCAAAGCTAAGTTTGCTTAGCATATAAGATCCACACAATTCTCTCAAACTACTAAGAAAATAAGAGCTAAAAAAGAACATAGAAGAATATGTTATATAACCAAACCTAGGAGAGCATGATCATCAACGCGCAAGAGGTATATCGTGCTCGAGAGTTAAAGAGACTGTAGTTGGCCGGAGTTTTAGAGAAAGTGATCAACTAAGAGATGGGAGGGAAAGTGAGGTGAGATCCTTTCCTTTTTTCGATAATACATCCTTTCCATATTCTAGATTGCATAGATATGAACTAACCTATTCTGTGGTTTAAGAGATATACAATAGTATGGGTTTTGGGAGAAAAAATATATGTCAATCCAAAATGAGAGAATTTTACAGCGGAAACCCTTATTTTCATATGATGATACGTATGGAAATGACTTCTTAAACAGGATATGTAGAAAAGAACATCAGCTTAAATGAAGTACTCATAAATCATATTGTGAGAGTTATTCACTTGAAGAAATTGGTTTTTTAAAAGGACCAAAACAACTTTTGATATTGCAAACATAACCTTATAGAATGATTCTTCAACCTTTATCACTTGAGATTCATGTGGTTAATGTTCTGGACCTTGAGTCAGCTTGTACCTGAATTAAAATAAGTGATTTAAAAACATCAAACTTTCACTTATGAATAAACATAGATAAATCTATAAATACCTGCACTTGGAAGAGAGAGAAATAGAGTGAGATGCATACCTGGGGTTATTGATATGAAGAAGCATAACTCTTATTAAGAAAAATCTTTTTTTAAATTCAAGGGAAAAAAATGAGAGATAGATATAACAAATATGGTGCGACTGAATCCATAATTTTAGTAAATTTATTAATCTTCTTTATTGGTCTTTGGTTCGTTTTGTAAGGCCCATTTTTGTGGATAATCTTGATGGAAGCAAAAAAAACATAATTGTTAAAGATCCAACTTCTTTTAATCATTCATTCAACGATGCCATAGGAAGACAAATGAAAGGGAAATCAAATAGTTCTAGTTTTGGTCTAATATATAGGTTTTATTACTTTATTTTGGATGAGTAGTCATCATTCTCCATGTGGAATATAGCTATTGCATTCAAATTTATATACATAACAACAAACTACCAACTGATTATACAATTCGTTCTAAAATATAACCATAGTTTCTACCACGTACAAAACATGGATTAAAGTAGTACCACACCGCTACAGCTGCAATATAGGTATAAGAGAGAAGGAAAAAAAAGACACAGAATAATAAAGCCTCACTAATTCCCTTCTAAAATACTCCATATACCCTTACATAGAAGTTGATTCTAAAACATGAAAATAAACAAAAAGAAAAAAAAATCACTTTTTCATTCTGCTTTAGTTTCCAATCTAAGCCAACTAGGTCTCATTTATGCACAATTAATTAGAGGCCCAAAATTCCTTTAAAATGTATTTCAAATAAGTTTATTTTCTCTTGTATATTTTCTTAGATATATAGATGTTATAGAAAGGAGAAACATAAAAGAACAACACAGAGTAATTTAAAAATCAAAATACTTATGCTTGTATTTGACCTCGTCAAAACATGTATTTCAGTAGTAAAAATGTTAGCTATAGATTTCTTACTTTCAATCATTCTGTCTCTATTATAACCAACAATCTAGAATTTATCCATCAATCCTTACTTTACTTGTGTTGTTCTCCATGCACCACTCTAGTGCCTCAAGGTCCAAATCTATTCCTGTAACAGTCATTCATGGGTCTTTATGCAGCTTGCATTATGTACTATCAAGACATGCATTATACAATTTAATTTGCGGTTTTGTACTTGTAATTATATTTACAATATAATATAGGTAAATGCAAAAAATCAGATCATGGTCATTTAGAAGAACCAAAACATAGGCATGAGAAAAAGAGATCAGAAGAGGAAAACCTAAACCCATAAATGAAAGCAACCTAGGAAATGTCGTCATTGTTTTTATTTCCTCCAATAAATTTAGTAAATTCTAACATCATACTACATATGATAATCACAATGACGAGATTAAACAAATCTTCAGAAAAAATTTGGAAAAAGAAAATTATAGAACTCAAATCACTAACCCAGAAATGAAGAACTTTGATGAAGAATTACCAACAAAATGTCAAAATGGGTTCCTTAATTTCACATCAAAAAATATAATCCATGCAAAAAACACCAAAATCAAATTTTTGATTCATTCACAAAATGATAATCCAAAATAAAATGGGTCTCTAAACAACGAAAAATATTTACCATTTACAATTCAATAGAGTCGAAACCAAGAACAACATCAGTCAATTGCACTGCAAAAAGGAAGTTCAATATTAGAAAACAAAATGAAAGATGAATTACACATATTAAGAAATAAACAAAGGATTCAAAATCATTAAAACCTTTAAAACACATTGGCTTAGCATAACAAAATCTTGTAATTAGTCCCATTCATATCTACAACTCTAATTTTAGTACTAAATGGATACAATGCAAGTTGGTAGACCCTCAATTACTTATATAGAAATAATCAACCAAAATGCTAAATAGCTACTGCAAAAGCTGGTAGCAAGACTACACCACATAGATTTCACAATTAAAATGATCGATTGATTGTGTGTAAAACATGTAAAAGATTTATTGAAGCTTAATCATGAATGAAGTCCCCCATTGGTGATAAACTTTTATCTTTCATCTGAGCCTATCGTATTGAAGTCTATAGGGCTGAGTGATGTTTTCAAGTAGAAAACCAAAAAAATAGTATCAAAATTAAACTAAACACAAAACTATTATGCAATTAAAAATTGAATTTAAATAATAACTAATATGTTTTGAAGCTTATAAAAAATGACAACATAAAGATTCCTAAACCCCTAAATCAGAGATTGAAAAGCATAAAGAAAAAATAGTGCATTAAAGAAAATCAGGTTCTAATTATCAAAGTCACTACCCAGCTAACCTGAATTTCAGTGATGAAAATTTTCAACTAACCCGAATCAAAAATTTTCTTGTTCTTGATCTTCCTATCTTGGAGTCTGGATTATAGTATAGATATGCTCTTTTATGAATAAGGTGTCCTCAAATGATTTTAATTGATTTTTGCTCTCATAAGTTATTTTTCAAGGAAGTATTAATCATTAGAACAAGTAAAAGACATTTTATTTAGTTTACTCAAAATTTTGTTTTTGTCAGTCAACCAATAGCATTACTTAAAAGTTAGTACAAGCACAAATAAATCTAGACTAACATACTCCCTTTCTATCCTAATCCAAAATACAACTAAGCTAGGAAAGATGAGAGTACAACTTATGTAAACCAGAAGTAGCATCACTCATTTTTGCTGGCAAGCCTATCAGCGGCTTGATTGCCTTTTCTGAAGATAGAGTGAGCTTAAATTCACTGCTCCATTAACAAGTGCATGCAATCATTTAACACAATGTGATAATGGTGCAAATCAGTATCCTAACTGGAAATCAGACTTGTGTGAGTTTTTTTATGAAATTTTTATCTTTAATAATAAATTTAAATACACAATTAAATATGGTTAATTTGGTATTTTATTGCTTCGACAACAAAATAAGTGTTATGTTTTATAGTATAGATATGCTCTTTTATGAATAAGGTGTCCTCAAACGATTTTAATTGATTTTTGCTCTCATAAGTTGTTTTTCAAGGGAGTATTAATCATTAGAACAAGTAAAAGACATTTTATTTAATCTACTCAGAAAAAAATTTATCAATCAAAGAATAGCATAACTTAAAAGTTTGTACAAACATAAATAAATCTAGAATAACAAACTCCCCTTCTATCCTAATCCAAAATACAACAAAGCCAGGAAAGAGGAGAGTACAACTTATATAAACCAGAAGTAGCATCACTCATTTTGCTGGTAAGCCTATATGTGGCTTGATTGCCTTTTCTGAAGATAGAGTGAGCTTAAATTCACTACTTGCTCAACAAGTGCCTGCAATCATTCAACACAATCTGATAAAGGTGCAAATCAATATCCTAACTAGAAATCAGACTTAGAATAGCTTAGGTATCAAGTTCAGTTTCAATTTTGTCAATGTTCAGCTACCTCACAAATGTCATTTCATTCCCAACAACCCAAGTCTTAGCAAGCAAGCTATTACCATACTCAATGTTCCTATAAAAACCCATCATCCACTAGCTCTACTCATTTCTAATGAGGCCAGCACCATTACACAAACTTGGATTAGCTTGGGTGAGTTTGAGATATTGTTGTAATGTTTACAAAAGTGTAGTGACAAGAGTGCTGTGGTAAAAGACCTATGGGATAAATACAAGATAATGTTTGGTAAGTTGCATTTGAATAGTTATTTTCAGTAATCAAACTATTTGGTAAAATTATATGAGAAAGTATTGTAGTTATATAAAACGTCCAAAATAGACATAATAACAAAAATGTTTCTACAAATAAATCCTTTGACTAAAAAAAATTGAGAGACTTTTATTATATTTGTATTTATAATTATTTATATGAAATATTTTTGTAGTAATATTATATATTTTATTAGTATAGGTTTTATTTTTTTTTTTCATGTCTCTGTCCATTGATAGCTCAATACTCTACATGTCCCATCAAATCTACATAATCAAAATATAAATAATAAATAAAAGGTATATGTTAGGGATTACTAGTAAATTGTAATAAAGCTAAAGGGTATTTTGGTTTATAAAGATTAATTATATCAAACATTCCCTACATTCCAAAACGTGGTTTCCTACCTCGTCTAAAATTAGTTACGAAAAATCAGTGTTGTGCACCACTATTTAGAGGAGTTTTTTTCTTCTAAATAGGGGCAGTTAGAATATTTATTCTTAAAATAGGATTGTTTTAAATTTATTTACTAAGATAGAATTTTTTTTGCCACAACATCAAAAGAAAAAAAAAATAAATTACACCAATGGTCTATAACATCTTCCCCTTCATCTCACGACACCCATTTGAAAAATAAAAAATTAAACCAGGTATGATCTTTTCTCTCCTTCTCTTTAATCAGTCAAATAATTTTTGAGACAAAATTAAATGTAAACAAATTTTATAATGGCCTCCTCTGAAGAGCCCCAACCATTTTTGTCCTTGTTGGTTATGACAAACAAGGACTTCCAACTGATTTGCAAATAATATGTCATGCATGGGTTGAATTAAGGTTCGATTCTACGTTTAGATTCTATAGTAAACGAATTATGCACCAATAAGAAAAGGCCCGACTCATTTTATGATGTTCTGAAGATGAAATAAGACAATGTAATTTTATGATGCTCTAAAGATGAAATAAAACAACAAAATCTAACTTGCTACTTAAAGTTTTATCTGAGATACTTTTGCAGTAGGATTTACAGAGCTCCATATTATTTTTACATGACTTTTGGATTTCAACTATATTTGTGCATTGGACATATCAAAATGGTTTTATTTGACAATTAAATTAATCCTAATATATAAAAGGGGTTCTCGCATTAATCATTTAAAAAAAAAAGAGCTTCATCTCATTCATTGGTATTTCACTAAGCTAAACCATTTCAAAAATATCCATTTGTATGGTCGAAGCCTAATTTTCTTGATAATCTCATTCTTTACTATAATCTTCGTGATCACCTTATTCTTCCATGCCCATTGAGTTTGTCGATATCGCATCAATACAGGCTACGTCACTCAGGCTTAACCCAAACACTATTAATAGTTTTCCAGTCTTTATATTTTGCACAAGTTTGACAACAAACAATAATACAAGCAACACATGGACCAATACTATTGTTGTTGAAAAGGAGAAAAGAGATATGGATGATTTAATTGTTTTGATTTTTAAAAGGGGTTACAACCAAAAGAAAGAGAGGATGCTAGGGTTCACTTGTGTAATTTACTCTTTTTTCTTTTGACAGTGTGGCAAAAAGTACCATATTTTAGTAAATAAGTTTAAAACAACACTATTTTAAGAACTAAGATTTCTAACTACCCTTATTTAGGAAAAAAAAACTCTCATTTAGAGCTAACATGGTTAATTAAAATATTACCAAACACAAAATTAAACGTTATTTCAACGAGAGAAACGGGTTTGAATGTCTTACCACAATACCAAACATGACCTTAATTGAGAAATATGTATTAAGTTTAACCCAATAATCTTTTGGGGGTCCAATTAACCAAAACAAAGGAATATTATTGTTTACTTCTTAGGTTGACCACAATATTAGCAAATTCAGCATATTTGAAAAAAATGTCTCTTGCATATTGGTTAACATTTCTTTTAATCATGTGGATGGTTGATCTGGTAATTTCGTTGAGGAAAGTGATGAAATTAAAACAATTTTGAAATTTTAAGGAGGACATTGTTTACATTAAAACTTCAAGGATAAAATTGAATAAATAGTAAAATTTTAGGTATGAAAAGTAATATATAAAAAAATTAAACTCTTATTTGAAATGAGATGAAGGAATAACACAAAGAGAACTCAATGCAATTAATCTTCACCCAATGTAGTTATATAGAGGTAGAAATTAGGTCAAGTCGGGTCATTCGAGTTTGGGTCATTTCAAGTCGCGGGTAACTTTGGGTTACAGGTCAGGTTCAATTCATATCGGTCTCAAGTCATGTCGGGTCTCGGGTTGGGTTAGGTTGGTCTTGAGTTGTGTCGAGTCTCTGGTTATTCAGGTCGGGTCATTCCAGGTTGAGTTGTTTTAGGTTCAGACTGTTTCATATCTTAGACAAGAGGAAAGAATCATCAAAATTAGAGACTATTCCAGTGGTTAGTGACTTTCGAGATATATTTTCGGAGGACCTTCCTAGGTTACCTTCAGAGCTAGAGGTTGAGTTTGCTATCAATCTTGTTCTCAGCATCGCACCCATCTCTTTAGTGTTATATTGTATGGCCTCAACGAAGTTTAAGGAACTAAAGATTCAATTAGAAGAGTTTGTAGACAAAAGGTTCATCCAACCTAGTGTTTCACCTTGGGGTGCTCTAGTTTTGTTTGTGAAGAAGGATGCGACAATAAGGTTGTGCATTGATTACAAGAAGTTGAACAGAGTAATTGTAAAGATCAAGTTCCCTTTGCCTTGCATTGGTGATCTCTTTGATTAGCTTCAGGGCACCTATGTGTTCTCTAAGATTGATTTGAGGTTTGGATATCATCAGTTGAGAATCGATGGGTCAAATATTCTTAAGTCTGTGTTTAGGACTTGTTATGGCCATTACGAGTTTTTGGTGATGTTGTTCGGTCTAATGAATGCTCCTGTGTCATTCATGGATCTTATGGACAGAGTGTTCCATCTATATCTAAACTGGTTTGTTGTTGTGGTACTCATAGATAATATCTTAATTTATTCTTGGAATGAGGAAAAACATCACTATAACTTAAGAGTGGTATTGCATACCTTGAGAGAAAAGAAATTATATGTTAAATTGATCAAATATGAATTTTGGTTGGATTTAGTAGTTTTTTTGGGGCATGTAACATTGGGTGGGGGTATTTATGTTGATCCGCAAAAAATTAAAGTCATGGTGAAATGGGAGAGACCGACCAGAGTGACTGAGGTGAGAAGTTTTCTAGGATTGACAGGTTATTATCAGCAATTTATAAAGGGATTTTACTTCTTAGTTGCACCTATCACTCGACTCACTAGAAAAAAAGTAAAGTTCGAGTGGATTAAAGAGTGTGAAGAAAGCTTAAACTTAAGGATAAGTTTACTTCAGCTCCTATTCTTACTCTTCCTATTAGTGGTGGTGGATTTGTGATTTATAGTGATGCTTCATATCTAGGTCTTAGTTGTGTTCTAATGCAACATGGGAAAGTTATCGCTTATGCTTCCTGCCAGTAGAAGAACCATGAGTGTAATTATCCCACACATGATTTATAATTGATAGCTGTAGTATTTTCTCTCAACATTTGAAGACATTATTTGTATGGGGGGACTTATGAAATCTACACCGGTCATAAGAGCCTAAAGTATCTATTCACGTAGAAAAAGTTGAATTTAAGGTGATGAAGGGGGATTGTGTTAATCAACGATTATGATTATACTCTTAATTGTCACCCAAAAATTCGAGTAAGACCGGTCTTGGTTGATCATATTTTGGAGGCACAAGGTAGAGATTCTGAAATACAAAGAATTCAATGAGAAGTTCATGATGGAGGTAGGTCAGATTATATAATTCAAAACGATGGTATACTTCTCTTCGAGAGTCAAATATGTGTACCGAGTGATGGTGAATTGAAGAACAAGATTATGGTTGAGGCTTATAGCACAATGTATTCAATGTATCTGGCTAGTACCAAAATGTATCGAAACCTTCAAGAGATGTATTGGTTGTTGGGAATGAAATGAGAGATAGCCGAGTTTGTATCTAGATACTTGACTTGTTAGTAGACCAAGGCAGAGCACCAAAGGTCAACCGATTTTCTGTAACTCCTTCCCATTCTTGGATGAAAGTGGGAACATGTGACTATGGACTTTATAATGGGTTTACCATGGACTCAGGCAGGTCATAATTCTATTTGGGTGGTCGTTGATCGATTAACTAAGTCTTCCCAGTTCTTGGACATTAAGACCACATTCTCTCTTAAGCGATTGGAACAATTATATGTTTATGAGATTGTAAGATTGCATGGGGCTCTAGTATCCATAGTGTTATATTGAGATCCTAGATTCACTTTGTGGTTTCTTCATGTAGCTATGGGGACTAACTAAGTTTTAGTAATTCTTTTCATCTTTAAACCAATGGTCAGTCGGAGCAAACTATCCAAATTTTGGAAGACATGTTGCGGGCTTGTGTTATGGATTTTTGGGGTGGTTGGGATACTTATTTGCCATCGATCAAGTTCACATAAAATAATAGTTATCAAGTGAGTATAGGTATGGCTCCATATGAGGCAGATTATAGTACACGTTGTCGGTCACCGATTTATTAGGATGAGCTTGGAGAGTGAATACTTTTAAGACCATATATGGTTAAGATTATCGTTGAGAAGTGGAAGGTTATCAGGGATCACTTGAAAATGGCCTAGAGTCATCAAAGATGTTATAGAGATAAGAGTAGGTGTGATTTGGAGTTTCAAGTGGATGATTATGTCTTTTTTAGAGTGTCGTCGTGGAAGGGCGTTTTACGGTTCGGTCGAAAGGGAAAGTTATGCCCTCATTTAATTGGTCCATTCGAGGAAGACGAGAGGATTGATTTTGTAGCCTATTGTTTAGCCTTGCCTCCCAAGTTATCTCAAGCCCATGATGTGTTTAATATTTCTTCTCTGAGGAAATACATTCAAGACCTCTTACACGTACTTGCAATGAGACCAATTGAGTTGAGAAAAAGACTTTTCATATGAGGAATTGCAAGCACAGATCCTTAATAAGAGAGACCAAGTCTTGTGTACCAAAATTATTCCTATAATGAAAGTATTATGGCACCACCATGTGATAGAGGAGGCCACGTGAGAGTAATAGTCAGATATACGGTCTTAATATCCATATTATTTTTATTCTTGAGGTAAATTTTGGGGTCAAAATTTTCTTTTAGGGGTGTAGGATTGTAAAACCTATATTTTTGTCAACGGCACTTTAATTATCTCTCATGCATTATCATCATACATTTCATGTATATATGTTAATTTTCGTGATTTATGATTTGATGTTAATTCTAGTAGTGAAAGAATATAGTGTTTTTCCTTTGGAATAGTTTGATATGGTGTAAATAAAAGAAAAAAATAATAAAAGAGAGAAAAAAATATGGAAAAAAAATGGAGTTGAAGGTGTCGAACCTACACCACTCACCTAATAAGTTGGGTGCCTTAACCATTGAGCTGACCAATTCCTATTTCAATTTGATTCAACTATATTGTCTTAAAGTACCGAATCTCATGTGTGTGTGTGTATATATAAATAGAACCCTACCCCTGCACGATTCTTTCTTCCCCGATTTCATGTCCAACGGCTTCAAAAAGGTTAAAAACCCTCTTTATTTTTCTTATCTCCTTTTTTCTCTTCTTTTTTATTCTCTTTCCCTTCTATATTTATTCATTCTTCTTTCTCCTTGCACGACCAACCCTATCTGTGTAATGATTATCCTTCCCTGATAGAACACAGTAAACATCAAATAACACTTCCCCTCTTTCTCATCAAATCATTTTCTCTTCCCTCTCCCTATCTTCTTATTTTTCTTCTCTCTCACCTTTGTGACGGTATAATCTCCCTTCTCCTTAGGCAGCCACTCTTATCGGGCGTTGCAACGATTGTAAATCCATAATCGTGCTACAAACTCGATCAACCAGCAGTTGTTTATTCAGAAATTATTCATTAGTAAATATATCAATTCGTGTCGTAGGACAAACGAGGGGACTAGCACAACTTACCGAGTCTAGTTTCTTTGTTTTTTATGTGAGTACTTTTACCTGCATTCTATAGTTCTTCCTAACTAATTGGATAGTGTATATCACATTTAAGCTTGTTATATTTGAATCTATGTGCAGGTTTGTGAAAGTTGTTACACATACTTGATTGATACATTGTTCGAAAACCGTTACCTTAGTTATGTTATATTTTTCCCAATAAAGGTGTTAAGATATATTTTTGGCCACTGGGGCCGTTGCGATAATTTTTTCTTAGTGGGGGTCTTATGATATATTTTTGGTCATTGGGGCCATTACGATTATTTTTGCCCAATGAGAGTGTTATAATATATGATTAGCCATTAGGGTCGTTGTGATATTTTTCCAATGGGGGTGTAGAGATATATATAATTGGCCACTGAGCCATTCTGATATGTTACGTGGTTGGCCCATTGGGGGCGTTATGGTATAGGACTAGCCCATTGGAGAGTTTTTAATGTATGTTACCACTAGGGCGTTATGTGTGGACAAACATATTTTATATAGTAGTGAATGAGTTAATTATTCGTTTTTTAGTTTTGTTCTAAATATATGGTTATCCTAACTCACCTCCATTTTTCTCTTTAGATTCGTTATAGGTAGGCCTTTGGCTTGTCTGTGTGAGGACGTGCTTTGACGTTAGGTAGGACTTGACGATATGGCATTCTTCAAAGTTATTTGGATTTCATTATTTTTAATAAATATTTTCACCACATTCAAACTTTGAAGTATTTGATGCGAACCCGTGTAATGGAAATCTCCTGAACCCACAATCAAATTGAAACTTACCCAAGAAAGCCAAAAATCAAGTCAAGATAATCTAGACCCGCTGAAATCTTATATAAAGAACCTAGATTCGATGAGAACACCACAAAGGATTTTCCTTTGATAAGTTCTTAATTCAATCAAGAACAAGTAGAGAAAACTAAAAATTCACTATGAAGATAATTTCATTCACGTTCAACTTACCCTCAAATTACGGCTACAGTGTTTTTGTACCCCTCCTGATATGATCCACGCCAAGAACTAAGAAATTGATGGATCAAGAAGACTTCCAAGATCGTCTATGTTGGAAATCACCTTGATAAGATGCCCAGGTTGTGATCTTCCAAACACCCAAGTCTAGAATGACTTGGAGAAATAATTTCAGCAATCGAACACAAGAACAGAAAATCAAATAAAGAAAGAAGACAAGCAATTTGTTATTGAGGTTCGGCAATGTGCCTACGTCCCCGTGAGTTCCTCCGAACTCTCTGAACTATCTCTAATGATTCTTACAAGCTACAACAATCCCCTTCAAGAAGCTCAAGTTCTTGAAGAAACAAGAAGAGAAGAAAGAAGATTACAATGCTCTCTCTCTATACTACTCTCTCTTCTTTACAACCAGCCTCACTATAAAGAATCCCTCTTATGTTTATGTCTCTCACACAATTCTCTCTTACAATTGATCTCAAAGTGTATCTTGTATATGTTTTATTCTATATGTGAAAAATGAGGCTTGGGAACCCTTTTTATAGTCATTCACTTCTTGGACATTCTTGTGAATCAAGCTCCACCCTTTGATCATGATCTCCTTTTAATCTTTGCCCTTCATCACTTTTCAAGTGGTGCTGTGCATTTTTTGTATTGTGCACACGCACTTTGGAGAGCCTTTACGTTTGCTGCCTATGGGTGCAGCTGTGTGCCTTACGGTGCGGCGCTTAGCAGGGCACGGTGAGGTGTTGAGGCAGAGTGTGCTTATGTGCACGCTGGAAGGTGCACCACGGCTGGCTGAGCAGTGCAGCGCTGGTTCTGTCCCAGCAGCATCCTTGCTGGATGGTGCACCGCTTGTGGATGGTCGGTGCATCGCTGGAGTAGTCCTGGAGCTTACCTTCTAGATGGTGTGACGCTGAAGAGGGGGCGGTGCACCGCTGGTGCACACTGATGCTGCCCAGCAGTACACACACTCTATCAGCTTGTGTGCTGAAGTGCACACACCAGTGTGCCTAGCCTTCCCTTGCTCCAAATTGATGCACATGCATATGTGCAGCCTTCTAACTTGCTGAACTTTATTCCTCCATCCTTAGTTTAGATTTTAACCATATTTGAACTATGGTTGGACCTGTGCAAACCTTAGACAAATACCAACAATCTCTACCTTTGTCTAAGTGTTTTAACCTGAACCATTGTGCAGAAAACTTCGGGACCAAACTCATCATGAGTCATCTATCAATTGACTCCCATCCTAAGTAGTCCAAGGCAATGATTGAACTTACTTAGAGGTAGAATTTTAGTACCCAAATCCGCAGGATTTTCTTCCGTGGCAACCTTATCCACATGGATGCATCCTTTCGTAACATTTTCTCGAGTGAAATGATACCGAACATCCATATGCTTTGTCCTCTCACGGAACACTAGATTTTTACACAAGTGCAAGGCATTTTGACTATCCGAAAATAACACAACCTGCTCCTCCAGTACCTTCAACTCTTCAAGCAACCCTTTGCACCACATAGCCTCCTTGATGGCTTCTGTAGCAGCTATGTACTCAGCCTTGGTTGTTGAGAGTGCTACCACTGGCTGCAACTGAGCCTTCCAACTTATACAACATCCATTTTAGTTAAAAAAAATAGGAGGTAATCGATCTCTTTTTATCCCGGTCTGCTCCATAGTCCGAATCAGCAAAACCCTCAAGGCAAATGGACTTACCTCTCTTCTCATACACCAGCCCTACTTCTGGGCTTCCCTTCAAATACCTCAGCAACCACTTCATCCCAAGCCAATGCTCCTTTCTGGGATTACTCATAAACCTACTGAGAACACTCATTGCATGAGCAAGGTCGGGTCTAGTGCTTACCATGGTGTACATAACGAACCAACAGCACTAGAGTAAGGGACTTTCTCCATTTCCTTCTTCTCCGCCTCCGATCTTGGACATTGATCGCTGGAGAATTTGAAATGACCAGCAAGGGGAATCTTCACTGATTTGCTATCTTCCATAAAGAATTTAGATATCATCTTCTCTATGTATGAGGTTTGAGAAATCTTCAATCTGTTTCTCTTCCTTTCCCGGATGATACACATCCTAAGGATCTTTAGTGCATGGCCAAGATCCTTCATCTCAAACTCCTCACTGAGTTGAGCCTTCAATTTATTTATCCTCTTCATGCTGCTCCCAATCAGCAACATGTTATCAACATAAATGAGGATGATCACCATTTCCTCAACCTCCTGTCCCTTATAATACAAGCACGAATCATAGTAGCTCCTCATGAAACCCAAGCTGATTACAAAGGAATCAAAACTCTTGTTCCATTGCCGAGGTGATTGCTTCAGGCCATTGAGAGACTTCTTCAATTTGCACACTAACTCTCCCTGCCTTCCTTCCTCATATTGTCTCATGAAAATGGTCTCATCGAGCTCTCCATGTAAGAATGCTGTCTTCACATCCATTTGCTCAATTTCCCAATCAAATTGGACCACCAATGCTAACACTATCCAGATCGTCTTGTACTTCACAATCGGTGAGAATATTTCGATAAAATCTATGCCTTCTTTTTGTGTGAACTCCTTCGCCACCAGCCTAGCTTTATACCAGACTTCATCCCCTGGAGTATTCCCTTCTTTGATCTTGTAGAGCCATCTACAATCCAGAACTCTCTATTTTTCAGGTTTGGGCACCAACTCCCAAGAATTGTTCTTCATCAAAGACTCCATTTCTTCCTCCATAGCTAGCTGCCACTTTGACGAATCCTTACACTCCATGGCATCTGTGTAAGTTTTTGGTTCAGCATCTCCTTCTCTCCAAGGAGTTACTGTATCTGCAGCATTTGCAAACCCATATCTCAATGGTGGCCTAACCACTCTCCTTTCCCGGTCTCTTGTGAGCTGATAGTCATTTACTACATCAACCTCTTCTTGTTCAGCCTCTCATTCTTGAGTTTCTTGAGCATGGCCTTCATCCAAAGGCTCTACCGGGTCCTAACCCTCTTGCCTCCACTGCTCTACCTGAACTGAGTTCTCTTTGATGCAATGCTCCATAACTTCCGGACTGGTTTGCTCACTAGCCCCTGCAGGGTTAGTTTTCTCCAAGTAGGGAAATAATAATCCATTAAAAATAACATCCCTACTTATAATCAATTTCATGCCCTTCTTTTCTAAGGACTACAACCTGTATCCCTTAACCCCATCACCATATCCTAGAAATACACATTTTCTAGATCTAGGGCCAAGTTTATCCTCCTTTTGATGTGCATATACTGCACACCCAAAAGTCCTAAGGTTATTTAATTTAGGGGATTTTCCACTCCACATCTCCATGGGAGTCTTGAGCTCTAAAGCTCTAGAGGGTGATCTATTTATCAAGTATGCAGCTGTAGCCACAGCTTCGCCCCAAAAATATTTCGGTAACCCGGATCCTATTAACATACACCTAACCTTCTCCATAAGGGTTCTATTCATTCTTTCAGCAACTCTATTTTGCTAGGGTGTTTTTACAACCGTCCTATGCCTTAGAATGCCATTTAATTCACAAAATTTATCAAAATCATTAATGCAAAATTCTAAGCCATTATCGGTTTGTAAAGCCTTAACTACCCTACCCGTTTGAGTTTCCAGCAACTTCTTCCACACAACAAATTTATTCAAGGAATCAGATTTATTCCTAAGAAAATAAACCCACACTCTTCTTGAATAATCATCAATTAAAGATAGAAAGTAAAAGTTACCTCCCTGTGTTGGTGTCCTAGCTGGTCCCCAAAGGTCCAAATGAATGTAGTCAAGAGTCCTTTTGGACTTGTGCACTCCGGTGTTGAAGCTGACTCGGTGTTGCTTCCCAAGAATGCAACTCTCACAGAAATCTAATTTTTCTACTTTGTCGCCACCAAGTAGACCTTCCTTGCTAAGCACTTGTAGGCCCTTTTCGCTCATGTGTCCCAAGCGAGTGTGCCAAATGGCTGCCTTGTCCATCTCAGCCATCAAGCTTGCTGCTTGAACATTGATTTCTGTCTCTCCGATCATCTCATTGAGTCCATCTTTTCTTGCTGCCTTGATCACTACTAAAGATCCTTTGGCCACCTTGATCTTGCCTCCCTCTACTTTGCATGTATATCCCATAGAATCCAGCTGTCCCAATGAGATCAAGTTCCTATTCAAATCTGGAAGATATCTTACATTTCGCAGCAGCCTTGTAACTCCATCAAATATTTTCAATTGAATGTCACCAATCACTCTCACTTGTCAAGAATTGTCATTCCCCAAGAAGACCCTTCCATCATTGACCTCCTTGAAATTCTTGAACCATTCTTTGCGAGGGCACATATGATAAGTGCACCCTGAGTCAAGAATCCACTTTTCGCTACCTTGCCTCCTGCTCACATTCGAGCACACAACAAGAACATCATCTTGATGTTCTCCCTTGGCAACTGAAGCCTCTCCATTGTTGGTGTGGCTTCTCCTTTCATCCCACATCCTCTTCTTGCAATCTTTCTTGAAATGGCCCTCCTTGTTGCAGTAGGAGCAACTTCTTCCTCCTCCAAGTTTTGTCTTGGAATGAGATCTCCCATGGTTCTGCCCTCTACCTCTTGATTTCTCCCGGTATTTTCCATGGTTGCTACTGCCATTTCGAGTTGCTGGCCTTCCTCTCACGAACAGCCCATCACCACTTGATGTCTCCTTCATCTTGGCCTTGAAATCATGTGCCCTTATGGCATTGATCACAATCTCCTTTGTCAAAGTATCCCTTCCATACTCAATGGCATTAATCAAGTTATCAAAGCAGTCAGGAAGAGAATTTAAAAAAATGACAGCTAATTGTTCATCAGGAAAAATAATGCTACAGTCAAATCTTGAACTAGCTTATTAAATACATCAAGATTATCTTGTAACTCTTTACTGGGTTCCATTTTAAAAGAAAAAATTCTTTTAAGAAGATAAATCTTTTTAGGGAGAGTTTTGGTAAGAAACAACTCATCTAATTTCTTCCATATGACAGCCGGATCCTCCGAGTCTCTGCACTCCCTTGTGACACTATCTGACATGTGCAAGAAAATGGTTCTGTAAACCATCTTCTTTATCTCGGTCCGATGGTCCTCAGTGACACTCGCTGGAAAAACATCATCTTCTCCAATAGCCAAGTCCACTTTCTGTTGCATTAGAACCGCCTTGATCTTCCGCTTCCAAAGGGCAAAGTCTCCGTTTCCATCAAACTTCTCTACATAGAAATTTGAAGCCATCTTTTGTGGACAAGATCCTAGATTTATGCACTACCCACAAATGCTTTCTTTAATCTCAAGAACACAGATTGAAGATGGATCTTAACACTGTTTTAAATCAACCTTCATGAACATGATTAGATCTTGATCTTTACACCGTTCTTGAATCACCCAAGAAGTTGATCTTTGATTCTTGGAGTCTTGGCTCTGTCACCTTCTTGTTCTTGCTCTGATACCCAGCTATGCAGCTCTGATACCACTGTTGGAAATCTCCTTGACAAGATGCCCAGGTGGTGATCTTCCAAACACCCAAGTCTAGAATGACTTGTAGAAATAATTTTAGCAATTGAACACAAGAACAGAAAATCAAAGAAAGAAAGAAGACAAACAATTTGTTATCGAGGTTCAACAATGTGCCTACGTCCCCGTGAGTTCCTCCAAACTCTCTGCACTATCTCTAATGGTTCTTATAAGTAACAGTAATCCCCTTCAAAAAGCTCAAGTTCTTGAAGAAACAAGAAGAGAAGAAAGAAGATTACAATGCTCTCTTTTTATACTACTCTCTCTTCTTTACAACTAGCCTCACTACAAAGAGTCCCTCTTGTGTTTATGTCTCTCACACAATTCTCTCTTACAATTGATCTCAAAGTGTATCTTGTATGTGTTTTATTCTATATGTGAAAAATGAGGCTTGGGAAGCCCTTTTATAGTCATTCACTTCTTGGACATTCTTGTGAATCAAGCTCCACCCTTTGATCGTGATCTCCTTTTAATCTTAGCCCTTCATCACTTTTCAAGTGGTGCTGTGCGTTTTGGTATTGCGCACACACACTTTGGAAAGCCTTTACGCCTGTTGCCTATGGGTGCAGCTGTATGCCTTGCGGTGCGGCGCTCAGCAGGGCGCGGTGAGGTGTTGAGGCAGAGTGTGCTTGTGTGCACGCTGGACGGTGCGCCGCGGCTGGCTGAGCGGTGTAGCGCTGGTTCTGTCCCAACAACATCCTTGCTGGACATTGCGCCACTGGTGGATGGCCGGTGCACCGCTGGCACAGTCCTGCAGCTTACCTTCTGGACGACGCGGCGCTGGAGAGGGGGCGGTGCACCGCTGGTGCACACTGATGCTGCCCAGTAGTGCACACACTCCATCAGCTTGTGTGCTGAAGTGCACACACCAGTGTGCTTAGCCTTCCTTTGCTCTAAAGTGATGCACACACATGTGTGCAGACTTCTAACTTGCTGAACTTTAATCCTTTATCCTTGTTTTAGATTTTAACCATCTATGAACCATGGTTGGACCTATGCAAACCTTAGACAAATACCAACAGTCTAGAAGCAGATTTATGTAAGACCGCGACCTGTTGCTTATATTGAAGCAAAAACCTTGGTATAATGAAAACTGAGACCGTGACTCGTTGCTTATATTGAAGCAAGATAATGAAGACGCCACAATCAATTATGGAAGGATTGATTGATAAGTCGAAGATGAACGCCACGGGAACTCCGATAAGTTCAGAAGTTCTAAAAGAACCAAAGAGAATTTTCTCTCACAATTATGAATCAAATCTGAATTGTTTTATTCCAAAAAGCCAATAGCTATTTAAGTACATGAGAATTCGTAACCAATTAGAAAAATAAAAACTAAGAAATAGGAAATAAACCTAAATAGAATTCTGGTAGGAATAGGAAACTACGAAATAGGAAATAAACCTAAATAGAATTCTAGTAACCTAAATCCAGATAAGGAAAGTACCTAACTTGGCATGCAAGCCTTATAATTCAGCAATTAAATTAATAAGGAAACAATTAAAAAAAAGGTAATAAGTAAAATTGCAGCTTGCCATTTTCCGTGATGAGCCAACCAAAACGAGTAAGTCTCCAATTTTGGGAAACTAAGATTTTAATTCACCATCTTGAGTTGCTGGATTATTCTAAAGCTTGAATTATGGAAACTCATCATTGTGGATCACGTATAGCATCATCTTTGGGCCCCCAAAGATGGTTCTTAGCTCAAATGTGTTGAATCAGCCCATTGAAAGTTTCCTTGAACCTTTTGGCTCGAGCCCTTGTAACTGGTCTAATTGGAACTTGAATAGGAAGATGCCATTTGTTAGCCGTGTCCTCATCATTCTCCTCTTCTTGAAAAGGATTTGTCCTCAAATCATCACCTATATCAAAAGGTCTTAAATCAGAAACATTGAAAGTGGTACTAACATTGTACTCACCTGGCAAACCTAATTTGTATGCCTTGTCATTGATGCGTTCAAGGATAGAAAAAGGTCGACATCCTTTAGGAAGTAACTTTGAACCCCTTTGTGCTGGAAATCTTTCTTTCCTCATGTGTAACCAAACCCAATATCCGGGTTGAAAAATCAGCTGTTGGCGACCTTTGATCAATTGGAACACCCTCTCTTGCTCGTCTCCCCATTTGAATCCAACGTTCTTCTTGATGACTTCGGTAAGTGGTGTGACAATATTGCTAAAGTCTTTCATGTGCTCTTGTAAAAACTAGAAGGATATGACAACTTTGGACTTGACCTACACTCGTGGAACTTGACCATTCTTTAATCACATGGATCTTCTCTTCATCAACTTGTATTCCTTGCGCACTCACAACAAAACCAAAAAATACAAGCTTATCGGTGCAAAAAATGCACTTCTTCAAGTTAGCAAACAACTTCTCTTTTCTAAGCACATCCAAAACTGATTTTAAATGCACAACATGATCATCTAAGTTTGTACTATTAATGAGAATATCATCAAAATAAACAACAATGAATCTGCCTATAAAAACTCGCAAAACATGGTTCATTAATCTCATGAAGGTAATTGGTGCATTTGTTAGCCTAAATAGCATAACTAACCACTCATATAAACCATATTTCGTTTTAAAAGCAGTTTTCCATTCATCACCTTCTTTCATTCTTATTTGATGATATCCACTTTTTAAATCAATTTTAGAGAATACACATGCACCATGCAGTTCATCTAGCATATCAACTAAACGAGGAATAGGATGTCGATACTTTACCGTTATATTGTTGACTGCTCGGCAATCAACGCACATTCTTCACGTCTTATCCTTTTTAGGAACCAAAATCATCGGAACAGTGCACGGGCTCATGCTTTCTCTTACGTATCCCGTTTTCATCAATTCACTAACCTGCCTTTGTAGCTCCTTTGTCTCCTCGGGATTGCTTCGATAGGCTGGTTGGTTTGGAATTGTAGCACCGAGCATGAAATCAATTTGATGTTCAATTCCTCGAATAGGAGGTAAACCATGTGGAATCTCCTCGGGAAATATATCATCAAACTCCTGTAAAAGAGAAACAATAGAACTAGGCAAAAATGAGTCAAATTGGTTAGTGTTTAACACCTCTTTGTACAAAAGTACAATCATTGGCTGATTTAAAATCATCACTCTTTTTATTTCACTCATTCTTGCATAGAAATTTGTTTTTCTCTCAATGGCCGAATCAGCTCTCTTATTTTCTCTCTCAAATTTTTTGGCCTCTCTCATTTTCTCTTTCTAATTTTCATTCGTTCTCTTTTTCTCACTCTCTTTTTGTAACTTCACTTGATTTTTATAAACCTGCTTTGGTGTCAAAGGAACTAGAGTGATTGTTCTTTGATTTCTTACAAACAAATATTTGTTCTCTATGAAATTTTGCAGCAAACCTCTTCAAAATTTTACTCTTTTAACCTTTCTTTCAATCCCCAAATGTTTAGAGAAATAAAAAATAAAAAAAAATGTAAACAAAATTTGGTACGAAGAACTCACGTTTTCAACTTTACAGCTCAATAGTTGCACTTCCAACATAATATAAAGCCTCCACGTTTCAAAGTTTTGGCAGCAGGTGACGCTTGCTACCACGTTTTACCTTTCTTTTTTTTAAAAAAAAATCTTTTTTTTTCCTTTTCTTCTTCTGCTGTTCCCCGGACATTTTGGACTTTTTTTTCAAAACTTTTTTTCTTTTCTTTTAATGATGTCCACATCCCAATTTTTTTTTTCAAAAGAAATATTTTATTCAATACTAAATCCTTCGCGTAACTATATTATTTAAACTTCATGTCATATTTATTAAATTACTTATTTTACCCTTACTTTACAAATATGGGTATTACAAATCTACCCACCTTACAAAAATTTCGTCCCCGAAATTTCCTTATCTAATTCCAGAAACAAAAGTAATAATACTTCTTCATAATTGTCTCACGCTTTCACGTAATATCTTCAACATCCTTATTCTGCCACATAACTTGGAATAATGAAATTATTTTATTACATAAGATTTATTATTTTTGTCTAAAATTCTCACTGGTACTTGTATATAATCTCAATCCTTCTAAATTTCTATAGCTTAGCTCGAAATATCATGTAAACACTTTCTTAAAAGTGAAACATGAAATACACTGCATAAATGTTTTAATTTTAGAGGCAAATCCAGACCACTCATAACTAGCCCAACTTCCTCAACAACCTCATAGGGTCCCACATACCTCGGATTCAGCTTTCCTTTCTTGTTTAAATCCCAATACATCTTTTCATTGATATATATATATATATATATATATATATATATATATATATATATATACCCAATCACCTACTTGAGACTAAAGAGGTTTACTCTGTGCTGCTTTACAGTTCTTTCTAACAAATTTGATCCTCTCAATTGTTAACTCAATAATTAATGGACCAGATATATTTCTCTCTCTCATTTCTTCCCAACCTAAAGGAGTTCTACACCTCTGACCATTCAATGCCTCAATCGGTGCCATCCCAATATTAGTTTGATACTGATTATTATTGGAAATTTTAATTGATGGCATGTAAACATCCTAACTTACTGTGAAACTTATTACCTTTGCCCTTATACTTTCTAGTACTCTAATAATTCTTTCTATCAGCTATATCTCTCTTCAATCTTGACCATTAGAAAATTTTATCTCAATCCTGTATACATCTTATTGTTACTTGATTGCATCAAATCTACATTATTATGTGCCTCCCTCCTTGTCTCTTTTCTCAACTCCGCATTATTGGGAACACTATTTCTATGTTCCAAGACCAGAATACCATTATTTCAAATTTATATTGCTTTCTAGTAAGCACTCAATGCTTAGTTTTTTCTATCTCTTCATCTCTAAAGCATTTTACTATGACTGACTGTACAACTATATTCTCTATCAATGATCCTCTACCACTATTATTCAACTTCATTCTTATCTCTTTTAAATCTATCATCAATTTCACATCATGACTCCCAATAGCAGTTAACTTTCTTGTAGACTTCCTACTTGATGCATCAGCTATCACCTTCTCATTTTTTAGATGATATTGAATTGTATAGTCATCATTACTAATCAACTCCATCTATCATCTTTACCTCAAATTCAACTCTCTCTGGGGAGTTAAGTATGTCAAACTCTTATAACCTATGAATATCTCCAAAGTAGTTCCATACAGATGATGTCTCCAATCTTTTAAAGTAAACACTATAACAGCCAATTCTAAGTCATGAGTATGGTAATTCATATCATGAATCTTCAATTGCTTAGGAGTATGGACCGCAACTTTCCTATGTTACACATATCTCAATCATTCATGGGATGCATCACTATACACTACAAATCCTTCATCACCAGGTTGAAACATCAATACTGGAGCTGTAGTCAATTTCTCTTTTAGTAATTGAAAATTTTTTCTCACACTTCCCTCACTATATAAATCTCACATCTTTCTTGGTCAGTCTATTCAATAGTATCTCAATAATAGAAGAAATTCTGAAAGAATCTTCTATTATAACCAGCTAACCCCAAGAAGATTTTAATCTTAGTTATATTAGTCGGTTTCTCCTAAATTAGCATTATCTCTACCTTTTGTGGATCAACTGTTATGCCATTTCCGGATATTACATGTTCCAAGAAAGTTATTTCATTCAGCCAACATTCACACTTAGAGAACTTATATCATACAATCTCTTTCTCCTCAAAATCTCCAACACAATTTCTAAATGTTTTATCTGTTCTTCCTTCTTAGAATATATCAGGGAATCAAATACAACCATAAACTTGTTAAGTTATGGTTTAAACATTCTATTCATCAAGTCCATTAATGTTTCTGGAACATCAGTCAACCCAAATAGCATCACCAGAAACTTATGACCATAACGTGTCATAAAAGCAGTCTTAGACACATCTCCTTCGTTTATTATCAAATGGATGATAACCTAATCTCAAGTATATCTTAGAAAATACTTTCACTCCTTGCACTGCTCAAACAATTTATTTATCTTGAGTAAAAGATCTTTATTCTTATTCAACTATTTATAGTCTATACACACTCTTATCGTTCCATCTTCCTTCTTCATAACAACACAGAGCTCCCCAAATACATTAGGTCTGATAAATTGTTCATCTAAAATTCTTGAACATCCAACTCTCTTAACTCAACGGGTGTCGCTCTGTAGTGTTCTATTAGATATATGTGATGAACTCAAAATCACATCTATAGGAAACTAAATCTTCTTACTGGGAGAAAATCTGGACAACTCTTCACGAATATATCATGAAAATCTTTCTCTACCAAGATTTTTTTTTCTAACTTCCTACTGTCCTTTCTAGAATCATCATGTATGCCAAATACTCCTCACATCCCTTTTTTTTTTTCAACCATCTACTGGTAGTTAGAGTAAAATAAGATAGTTCGAGAGTATTTTATGTTCTCTCTAGATGTTACACTCCTCATGTCCATATCGATAACACTATCTTCTTTCTAAAACAATCAATTATATTTAAAGATAATAAATCAGCTTCAGATTTTCTATTATTGATACGAATCACACAACCCTTGTAAATATTTATGATTATCACTCTATCTCTAGTAGAAACTTCAACAAAAATATTTTGCATCAAATGACTAATACATATTTCAAGAGACTTCATATGAATACTGGATGCAAAAGAATGAGTTACACCAAAATCAACCATCATTGATATATCTATTTTCTCTACACATAAAGCACTTCAAATTTTTGAAAATTCTGAGATCAATATTTTATCTGAATATAATTATAACAAACTTATGTCTCTCAATCATATGTCAGATTACCACTTCCCTTTGGTGGCCTACTTACTTCTTCTGCCACAACTCTCAATTCTCATAACCTGTCTCCCAAATCTAAGGGTCCCACCAATAGTATTTTGAGCTATAGAAATAATAGATCATGCTTTCCTCTGGCTCTGTACTTCAGTTCTCTATGACAAGGAATGCCTTATTTGGGGTGGTCTCTCACCTTGTACACTCATACTACTACTACCTCTATAACCTTTATGTCTAAACCTCTTTAACCACTTTTTCTCTTTCCCTTAAACTCCGTCACATCTCTCTCAATCTAAAATGATATATCCACCCATAATTCATAGGCCTCATGTAAGATAGTGTTGATCATACCTTAAAAAATAGTTCATCTATGAACTTCTTACACTCTTCTCCTTTGGGTATACCATTTTTCGGTTTAAACCTTGACAAAGCCACAAATCTCCTATCATACTGAGCCACAGCCAACCCATTTGCCTCAAATAAATAAAATCTCTATCTTGTTGGGCTCTAAAGATATAAAGAAGTATTTATCAAGAAAATCTTCCTTAAACCTATTATAGGTTAAGGGTCTATCAACATATGCACTTACCCTGGGGAGAATATCCTCCCACCCTTACAAAATTTATCCTTCTAATTTAAACGAAAACAAAAGCAACCATCTGCTTGTCAGTTACTGGTAAAAAACCAAATAATCTCTCTACATGTTTCACCCAAAACTCAGATATAAAAGGATTCATAGATCCCTTAAACAACACGACATTCAACTTAACAATCTCCCTCCAGCTCATGTATAAACTCACTTTTCCACCTTTTTAATATTTATCAATTACTGGATTTACAACAACCTCAGGCACTGCTCTAGCATGTTCATCAAGTCTATGCTATAAGCTATCGATTCTATCATATGTTACCTTCATTTTCTCAAGAGCATGTTTAAGAGCTTATCTTAGCTCATTTCTTTCAACTTCATATTCTCTCACACCTTTACCAATATCTATTATATTACTAATATCAATCATACTATCAACATGTTCCCTTTTAGAAACCACAGATTCAAACTCAACCTCGACTTGTCAAAATATTATGAGCCTACCACGCCCTCTCAAATCAACAATTCTAACTCTTGCACTAGTGTGTCCACGTGTCATCCTCAGGCTGTTCATTAAAATATAATTTTTAGATCTTCCACTTTTTAAGTTCTCATGCAGTCTACAGAATCTTAAAACCTAATGCTCTGATACCAAAATTGTAACGACCCATCCCGGGTTGACCACCCACGAGA
The DNA here is from genome assembly GCA_023935145.1 of Bretschneidera sinensis. Lineage (NCBI taxonomy): Eukaryota > Viridiplantae > Streptophyta > Magnoliopsida > Brassicales > Akaniaceae > Bretschneidera > Bretschneidera sinensis. The sequence continues at coordinate 89,646,188 of CM043698.1, forward strand.
CGATGTCATCACATTTTGAAAATCTCAATACGACACATATATGCAACAATGAAAATAAATTACATCAAATGAAATTTTTTACATAAATCTTCAACCCTCAACAGGGGAGTTACATCACTCTGATCTTTAACTTAAACATATATATACCACTTAAAATGCATGAATATTCACAATAATTTTTTTTTGTTTTATTTTTCTCATTAATATGAGGATGTTGACACGTACGTGGCATATAGAAAATGATTTCGTCTGACTTTTAACCCACCAGACTAATTGTCCTGTCTGCTACCTGAAATCATTATACAATGAGGAGTGAGCTTCACAAGCTCAGTGAATTAAATTTACTAAAAGTATTCAGTTGTATAAATGGTTTTTCAATATTTAATCATTTATATCTCTCACAAACTAATACTAGCATTCTACTATCACTACACATGTCAAAAGATTCATTCTCTATCAATCTCTTTTTCTTATTTATTGGTTCACTTCAAGACCATCTGTTATTTCATCATAAAGTCTACCATTTAAATAGTTCTTATCACCATAAAAATAACACACCACACCTCAGCATTTCAATAATCTTATCACCATAACTGTCTCTTTTTGTGAGACTCAACCATCTATAATTAAATTCACAATAATACACCACACCTCAACATTTCAATAATCTTATCACCATAACTGTCTCTTTCTGTGCGACTCAACCATCTATAATTAAATTCACAATTAATACACCACACCTCAGCATTTCAATAATGCAAGCAATAATTAAAATATATGCAATGCATGAATGATTATGATGGGAACGTCTTCCCACCTGTTGACAGGTTATTTATTATCTTAGACCGGCCCCTTCCTGGTTCTTTACAGCTTATCCCGACTATCATAGAATTTATTTCCAGCATATACCGGCTGTCATGGTGTCCCTTTTATTTCCAGCATATACCGGCTGTCACAATTATTCCATTAGACCGGCTCCTTCCCGGTTCTTTCAGTTATATTATTAAATGCATATGCACATGAACAATAATATGAAATATGCATATGAACAGTAATATAAACACCACATGAATTCAAAATATTTAAATTAACTTTCCTAATTTTTCTCAAATTATATAAAAATTCCACTAAAATCCTCTTATCCCAAATCACATCAAATCATTCATTAAAGCTTATCAAGATCCACTAAATTTCATCCCAAATCACATCAAATCATCCATCAAAGTTTGTCAAGATTCACCAAAATTCATCTCCTCAAAATTCATATCAAAACATCAATCATAGCTCATCAAGAATTTCACTTATCACTATTATTATTAAATCAACTCATTATTCTAATAATATTTCTTCTCACATAATAATTTTTCTACAGCCAAATATTCACATCATATCTATCAACCAAATATTTATCTATCACCAAAATATAAGCTAATAATTCATTTTAATATTATCACTAGATATTTGATTTTTATTTAGACTACTAAAGTAAATCCAACTCACTACATAGCACTTAAAGCTACCCGTGCATCACCTCCTTGCCCTTCCTGATCCTCTCAGAAATTTCTCCTAGTAGCAGATCATCAACACCTGATATAATATTTATAATAAAATTCTACTTTATTCTTCAACTCTTTATAAACCACACACTTTGAAAATTCCCACTTTGAATTCAGGGAAACTTCATAAATTCAAAAATAAACATTATGTTATTACCTTCTACTTTTTTGATTGCTTTTCTTGATTCTCTATGAAATTCCATAGAAAACCCCTTCAAAATTTTACTCTTTTAACCTTTCTTTTGATCCCCAAGTGTTTAAAGAAATCAAGATATCAAAGGAAAATGTAAACGAAATTTGGTACGAAGGACTCGCGTTTTCAGCTTATATCTATATATAAGCAAAGTTTGTAACTTTGCAGCTCAACTGTTGCACTTCGTACATAATATAAAGCCGACATACCTTGAGCCTAAAACAAAGTTTTGGCAGCAAGTGACACCTGCTGCCAAGTTTTGCCCTTCTTTTTTTTTACTTCTTTTTTTAAATCTTATTTTTCCTTTTCTTCTTCTGCTGCACCGTAGACGTTCTGGACTTTTTTTTTTCAAAACTTTTTTTTTCTTTTAATGACGTCCACATCCCAATTTTTTTTTTCAAATAATTATTTTATTCAATACTAAATCCTTCGTGTAACTATATTATTTAAACTTCATGTCATATTTATTAAATTACTTATTTATCTTTACTTTACAAATACGGGTATTACATGTACCCTCTCATGAATTGACTTCACGAATTTGGCCTTCTTGTGTCCATCCAAACTACTCCTTTCATCAATAGGTAAAGGCATCAAATCTTAATGAGTAAGTGAATTAAAACCATAAACAATTTCAAAGGGAGAATAAGAAGCAGTAGTATGCATAGTCCTATTATATGCAAACTCTATAAATGGCAAACAATCCTCCCAAGTTTTTAAATTCTTTTGAATGATAGTGCATAAGATTTGAGTTAGAGTCTTGTTGACTACTTCAGTCAGTCTGTCAGTCTGTGGATGACAAGTAGTGGAAAATAAAAGTTTGGTACCTAATTTTCCCTACAAAACCTTCCAAAAGTAGCTAAGGAATTTAACATCCCTATCAGAAACAATATTCCTAGGTACACCATGGAGTCGCACTATTTCCTTGAAAAACAAATCAGCTATGTTTGTGGCATCATCTATTTTATGGTATGAAATAAAATGTACTATTTTACTAAATCTATCCACTACCACAAAATAGAATCTCTACCCCTTTTTATCCTAGGCAACCCCAAAACAAAGTCCATAGATATGTCTACCCATGACTCACTAGGAACAGGTAAGGGTGTATACAATCTATGTGGTAAACCTTAGTTTGGTCTTTCTACATGTAGTGTACCTACCACATATTCGAGTGACGCCTCTTCTCATCCTAGGCCAAAAGAAATGTTCATATAAAATTTTTAAGGTTTTCCCGACACCAAAGTGCCCATTAATCCCCCACCATGTGCCTCACGCACCAATAATTCACGCTTTGAACAATTTGGCACACACAAATTGCTTTCTTTAAACAAGTAACCATCATACTTGTAAAACTAACCAAATATCGCTTTATCACACGCTATATACACATCAGAAAAATCAGCATCATTGACATACATCTCTTTCACATATTGGCATATATGTCTTTCACATATTCAAACCGCATTTTAGCACTAATAGAAGTAAGAAGTATATACCTCCGTGATAAAGCATCACCAACAATATTCTCCTTACCTTGCTTGTAACGGATGATATAAGGAAAGTCTCAATGTATTTCATCCATCTAGCATGTCTCTTATTTAATTTACCTTGACCCTTGAGATGCTTCAATGATTTATGATCCGTATGGATCAAAAACTCTTTTGGTCAAAGGTAGTGCTGCCATGTCTCTAGAGCGCGAACGAGAGCATAAAGTTTTTTTATATCATAAGTGGGGTAATTCAGGGCTGCCCCCTTAACTTATCACTAAAGAAGGCTATGAGCCGCCTATCTTGCATCAAAACGGCTCTAATTCCTATTCCCGAGGCATCACATTCAATCTCAAAAGTTTTATTAAAGTTAGGTAATGCCAACACAGGTGTAGAACATAATCTTTTTTTAATAGTAAGAAATGCATTCGCTTTATTAATCCCCCAATGAAATCCAACATTCTTTTTAATTATTTCAGTGAGTGGTGCAGCAATGGTGCTAAAATCCTTAACAAAACGCCTATAAAAGCTAGCTAAACCACGAAAGCTTCTTACCTCAGTGATGCCTTTAGGCGTTGGCCACTCCTTGACGGCTTTGACTTTCTCTTTATCCACCTCAATACCTTTTGTACTAACAACATAACCAAGAAAAACAACTTTTTCCATGCAAAAGGTACATTTCTTAAAATTAGCATACAACTTTTCAGATCGAACACACATCTTAAATGCTTAATATGTTCACCTAAGTTCTTGTTGTACACTAGGATATCATTAAAGTACACGACTACAAATTTTCCTATGAACGCACGTGATACATGGTTCATTAATCTCATGAAAGTATTAGGCGCATTTTTAAGTCCAAATGGCATAACCAACCATTCATAAAGTCCATATTTAGTCTTAAAAACAGTTTTCCATTCATCTTTCTCCTTCATTCTAATTTGATGTACCCATTTTTAAGATCTATTTTACTAAAAATACATGAGCCTTGCAATTCATCAAGCATATCATCTAATCTAAGAATGGAATGACGATACTTTACCTTAATATTGTTGACCACTCTCTAAGCAACGCACATCCTCCAAGTCTCATCATTCTTTGGCACCAGTAGCGCTGGTACTGCACATGGGCTCATGCTCTCCCTCACGTCCCCTTGCTCATCAAATCTTCAACTTGCCTTTGAAGCTCATTTGTCTCATCTGGATTACTCCTATAGGCTGGTCAATTTGGAATAACTGTTCCAAGTATGAAATCAATTTGATGTTCAATGCCTTTAATGGGCGGCAACTCACTCGGAATCTCCTCCGGAAATACATCCTCGAACTCCTGCAACAAAGAAATAGCAAACTAGGAAGAAGGTGGTTAGTTTCATTAAGATTAAGATAAAATTCTTTGTAAACAAGAAAAATCATATGCTGAATAATTGCATAATCAGTGAACTCAATTATCGCCAACTTCACATTCTTCTCCTCTGAATAATTGTTATAGTAAAAAATTAACTCTATTTTATTCTCCCAATCTAAATAGACTTCACGATCATTCCTACCTTGGAAAGATGGTATTTTCATTTTCATGCTGCCAAGGTTCCTATCTATCCTATCTCGACCCTTTGGATTTCTCCTAGGTCCTCTTCCATGTCTACCTCCTCTAGGTTTGCCCATCCACCCATTCTAACTTCAGATGCTATGTCTTCCTTATCCTCATCATTTTCTTTGTTCTCATACTCATTTTCAATATTAGGCTCACGTCTCCTCCTATCTCGCATACCTTGCAGATTTCTAATCACAACCTCTTGCTAATCCATCCTATCCCTCACCTCCCCCAACATAAAATTCAATCGTTCAAACTGTTGTTGCATGGCCTGTAACACAAAGAATGAATTATCCATCTCCTCCTTAGGTGTTGAGTCACTCTTATGAGACATTTTTAATGCGCTGCAAAACAGGAATGTTAGTGATAAAACCTTACAAACTTCCTTACGTGAATATTGTCACTCCACTCGTGTTTCACTCTTTTGGCCTTTCCAATACTAGTCTCACCCATTCTTGCCTTTTTACTTCAACTGTTTTCCCTTTCAAGTTCTTTAAGAACTAGTTGAACTAAGTCAAGACACAACTTTGTATTATTCCAACCAGTAATAGATTCAAGAAACAAAAAAAGAATAAAATAACATGGATCTCAAGGAATTTTTATGAGGAAAAAAGCAATTAAGAAACAAGATACTAAAGATGATATATCCAACCCCTTTGAATATAAAGATCAATCATTGCTTCAATTTTTGGAGTGCAAAGTATATCAAACAACTAGTTCCGAAATTACTTTTTTTTTTATAACTATGCAGTAACCCTTGAATACGCTGCCTTTTTTTGTAAATACAGATTCGGTCAGAAACAGGAACAGTAAACGCAATTTCTGAAAAAGATTGATATGATTTCAACAACAAGAAACAAAAATAGAAGGAATCAAAGTAAAGATTACAGATTTAGAAATTAAAGCAAAGATTCGTGTAATCTATTAAAGGATTTGCAGATTTGAATTCTTGAATCAAGTACACGAGTAATCAATTGTGAAAATCACAGATCTGAATTCAAACACACGAAAATAACAAGAATGAAGAAGGAATTGCAGATGATAGGAACATTTTGTGTGACGTTTTTAAAGCCTTTCCTACCCTAATTAGCTTTGTAATTCTCTTAACTTTGTTATTTTGAGCTTAGTTTCTATTCTTAGTGTTTAGAGGGCTTGTGAACATGGGAATGGTAAAAGAAGGTGCAAAAATGAGTTTTCCTAGTTACTTTAGGAAATCTAAGTGGTTCAAGAAAATAATCTTATCATTCTAAGAAACTTTCCTAATTTAGAAACTTACTTTTTTGGTATCTTTCCTTTTCTAATTATGGAAACTTTCTTTATTTATTATTTTTTGATTTCTTTGTAGGGAATTTCCACCTTAGAATTTTGGAGGACCCAATGACCAGATTTAAAATGGTCATATCTACTTGCACGCATCTCTAAATGGGCTGAAACTTGTTGAGTTGGAAAGATGATGCCTTGAACTTCAATTTGGACCTAACAAAGTCTAAAAAAGGATATCGTTTGGGCCTGTTATGATGGGCCTAAACCTAGTAAGCTGTTGCATCTGAATTTTCTTTCACTTTGGGCTTGGACCTTGCACCTTACTTAGTTGATAAGAGATTATGTGATTTTTGTTGGGCAGGCCCATGTTAGGTTGGACATACCCATGTCATTAATTTACCTTCTAAATAATCCCAGCCGAAACCCTATTTTTATTTCCAATTGTGCACAGCCCAAAACCCTAATTTCTCTCATAATTTTGCACAAGCCGGCCACCTATTATTTTCTCTTCTAAATAGGCCCAGTCGAAACCTTATTTTTACCTTCTAATTTTGGACAGCTAGCCACCTAATTTATCTTCTAAATTCAGCCTAACCGAAACCCTAATTTACCTTCTAAATAAGCCCAACCGGCCACCCTATTTTCTCTTCTATATATACAAAGCCGAAAACCCTCTTGAGGGGATCTTTTCTCTGAGCTCTCCACTCCAAATTCAAGAAGCAAGAGGCTAAAACACTCCACCATTCCATCTTAAATTGTGAGCACATAAAGGCTTCTCCAAATTGTGTTCTCTTTCATCGATCATCATAGCCATAAGGATCATCACCATTAACATCTCAAGCTTTCTTGAGTGTGTTAAAGAAGTGTAACCCTTATGACCATTCTTTTTAATTGTTTCAAACCTGGTTGTTATTGGATTAAAAATGATGAGTTGGATTCTTATGTTGGAGATTATTGTTAATTCAATGAGTTGTTTAATTTTCAGATTTGTATTTTTTATGTTTTCGAATTGTTCATGATATGTAGATATATGAATTCATGATCTTTATTACATATGTTAAATTTTCAGTTCTGTTATATTGAAAACTTTGATATTGTAAATTATTGAAGCCATAATCACACTTTTGATCACCTAATTGATCTGGAGTACGATTTAAAGTGGAAAAAGCTATGAACAATAACCAATGTTCTGAAAATTGCATGTTCTTTATCCATGTTGAATTTTCGGTTCTTTATCCATAATCGCACTTTCGATCACCTAATTAATCTGGAGTACAATTTAAAGTGGTAAAAGCTATAATTTTGATATTATAAATCATTGAATCCATAATCGCACTCCCTTTCACCTAATTGATATAGAGTACGATTTAAAGTGGTAAAAGCTATGAACAATAGCCAATGTTATGAGAATTGCATGTTCTTTATCCATGGATTTTTTCATAGGAATAAGGAACATGTTATTGAATCATAATTCCTTTTGATCTTAATGATTTGTTTAAGTAATTATAAGGATGCACTGAGTATTAACTTCATAGCTTAAACAAAATAACTAGCTGATGGACTTTTCCGAAGCTTAGGGATTATCTAAGTAGGAATTTATAAAATGCATGATCTCTTTAAGCTTGCGCTTTGATTCAATTATGATATATGATTGAGGCATGAATTCGTTATCTACATTGAAACAATTTGATTAGTCATTTAATAAATTTGATTTTCTGAATTGAGAGGGAAAATGATAAATTGTAAATAATTGTTCTTTAATTTCCTTAGTCAAATTCGTAAAAAAAAAAAAAAAATCAGATCATGAAAACCACCTAATTTTGTGTAATATGTTAATAGATGTGGATTTATGTTTGTTTATAAACTGCTGATAGGAACACTTTGTGTTACGTTTTTAATGCCTTTCCTACCCTATTTGGCTTTATAATTCTCTTAACTTTGTTATTTTGAGCTTAGTTTCTTTTCTTAGTATTTAGAAAGCTTGTGAACATGGGAATGGTAAAATAAGGTGCTAAAATGAGTTTTCCTAGTTACTTTAGGAAATCTAAGTGGATTAAGAAAATAGTCTTATCATTCTAAGAAACTTTTCTAATTATGGAAACTTTCCTTATCTATTATTTTCTGATTTCTTTGTAGGGTTCCACCTTGAAATTATTTGGATGATGTGTCAAAACACAAGAGAATATTGGAGTCCATTAGTGACATGGGTATGTCCAACCTAACATGGACTTGCACAACAAAAGATCACATAATCTCTTGTCAACTAAGCAAGGTGCAAGGTCCAAGCCCAAAGTGGAGGAAGATTCGGATGCAACAGCCTACTGGATTTTGGCCCATCATAACGGGCCCAAACAATATCATTTTTGAGACTTTCTTAGGTCCAAATTGAAGTTCAAGACGTCTTCTTTCCAGCCCAACAAGTTTCAGCTCATTTGGAGATGTGTGGAAGAAGATATGACCGTTTGAATTCTACTAGTTGGGTCCTCCTGAAATTTCGGGATTGTATTCCTCTTTCTTACTTTTCGCCATTCCTTGATTCTTTGCATGTTTTAGGGATTGTTTCCTTGCATGTTTTAGGGATTGTGTCCTTGCATGTTTCATGGCTTGTTTTTAGCATTGTTTCTCTTGCTTTTCCTAAGCTTAGAGGGTTGTTCTAAGCTCTATAAATAGGGTGTTTGTAAGCTGAAAGAGATCATCTTTTCTCTTGGAACCATCTCTACTCAAAATTCAAGAAGCAAAAGACTGAAACACTCCACCATTCCATCTCCAATTGTGAGCACATTAGGACTTTTCCAAAATGTGTTCTCCTTCATCTATCATCATAGCCGTGAGGTTCATCACCATTAACATCTCAAGCTTCCTTGAGTGTGTTCAAGAAGTGTACCCCTTACGGCTATTCTTTTTAATTGTTTCAGCCTTGGATTCTTATGTTAGAGATTATTATTAATTCAATGAGTTTGTTAATTTTCAGATTTATTCTTTAATGTTTTTGAATTGTTCATGATATGTAGACATATTAATTCATTACATATGTTGAATTTTCAGTTCTGTTATATTGAAAACTTTGATATTGCAAATCATTGAAGCCATAATCGCACTTTCGATCACCTAATTGATCTGGAGTATGATTTAAAGTGGTAAAAGCTATGAACAATAGCCAATGTTCTGGAAATTGCATGTTCTTTATCCATGGACTTTTTCATAGGAATAAGGAACATGTTATTAAATCATAATTGCTTTTGATCTTAATGATTTGTTTAAGTAATTGTAAGGATGCGCTGAGTATTAACTTGATTGCTTAAACAAAATAACTAGCCGATGGACTTTTCCTAAGCTTAGTGATTATCTAAGAAGGAATTTATAAAGTGCATGATCTCTTTAGGCTTGCACTTTGATTCAATTCTGATATGTGATTGAGGCACGAATTCGTTGTCTACATTGAAACAATTTGATTAGTCATTTAACAAACTTGATTTTTTGAATTGTGAGAGAAAATGATCAATTGTAAATAATTGTTCTTTAATTTCCTTAGTAAAGTTAGTAAAAGAAAAATCAGATCATGAAAACCCCCTAATCTTGTGTAATGTTAATAGATGTAGATTTATATTTGTTTATAAACTGCTAATTAAACCAATCAAATCATTTTTTATTCTTATGACTCTTTAATATAGAGTACCCGCAATCCCCGGCCAATAACGATACCCTACTAATCACTTTACTACAATCTTCTGCAGGGTTTGTTGATGACCGAAATAAACGGTCTATCAAATGGCGCCGTTGCCGGGGATTGCAAAATCTCTATATTTTAGTGTCATTTAACTTGTTAATATTCTTCTTAGCATATTATAACTTGTGTTTTACTTGATTGCAATTTTAGCATGTGACTTCCTTAAAACTATTTGTAAAGTTTGTAAGGGAAGCTCATTATTATTTGTATTTCAAACTTTAACTTATATATTGATTCCTTTACTTTTGTTATTTAGGTCCATGAATGTCAGCAGTTAGTAGAAAGACTCAAGAACTTAGAAAACGCTTGGCTTTACTAAAAGAAGTTGCACTTTCTACAAATCAACCCCCACCTCACCAAGAAGGGAGGTTAGAGTCGGAGGAGTCAGATAATTTTTCACATCACTTGTCAGACGAGGAAGAAGACATACCTGACTTAGAAGACGCAAGTAAGGAAGACGAAGTACCAATGGCTGAAACTATTAGGCAAATGTCTTCTTCAACTGATGGGGGAGCTGCACCAACTTGTATTACTTATCCAGAACCCGCAGTTGGCAAGATAGCTGAATTCGAACTGAAGAGTGGGTTCTTGCACCATTTGCCCAAATTCCATGGGCTTACTAACGAAGATCCTCACAAACATCTCAAGGAGTTCCAGTTTGTGTATTCAAGTATGTGCCCACAAAATGCGGATCTCAACGTTCTGAAGCTGAAATCATTCCCTTTTTCACTTGAAGATAGGGCAAAGACTTGGTTGTTTGATTTACCCTCGGGTTACATCAACACATGGGAGAAGCTGATGACTGAGTTTTTGACTAAGTACTTCCCTGCCTCAAGGATTACTGTCTTGAAGAAGCAGATAACTGGAATTGAGCAAAGGAAGGAAGAGGCGTTCTATGCCTACTATGAGAGATTCAAGAGCTTAATTGCATCATGTCCTTCACATGGGATGAAAGAAGGGAATCTTCTCACTTACTTTTATGAAGGACTTCTCCCCCTCGAACGTCAATTGTTAGATGCTGCTGCCGGAGGTTCTTTTGTCGATAAGACACCTGATGTTGCTAAGGAGTTACTCGCCCAACGTGCTCTTAATTATCAACAATACGAGGGAGTGTTAAACTCCCCTCATGGGGTGAATGAAGTATCTTCTAACTCTGCTCTTGAGGAAAAAGTTAATAAAATGTCTACTCTTCTGTCTCAGGTACTGAACGTGAATGGAGCACAAGTACAACAAGTTGCTCAAATCTGTGGTGTGTGTTGTACTCAAGGGCATCCAACTGACCAATGTCCCCAACTGATCAACAATGGAGGATGGGAGTCTCTTAACGCTGTTGGGTTTTAAGGTAATCAAGGTGGACAAAGGTACAACCCTTTCTCTAACACATATAACCCTGGGCTTAGAGATCACCCCAATTTTTGTTGGGCCAACAATGATAATGTTCAGAACCCTCAAGGTCAAGGGCAAGTGTTTCCACGCCCTCCAGGTTTGTTTATGAGGCCTCAGGTACCTCAAAACTTTGTCCCTAATCCTATTGTACCTACAAATTCTGTTGCTTCTAATTATGATGAAATTTTAAAGTCCCTTGCTCAAGGGCAACAGAATTTAACTACTGCTACTCAAGCTCTTGTTACAGGTCAACAGGCTCACACTAAGGATATTGCAGAGCTGAAGAAGCAATTGGGACAAGTGGTGGACTTCATGGGGAAGATAACGGAGAGTGGAAAATTGCCTAGCAACACTGTTCCTAACCCAATTATCGAGCAAGCTAAAGTTGTTACCACAAGGAGTGGCAAGACCATTGTGGATGTTCTTAAAACTCAAAAGAAAGCCAAAGTGACCCATCATGAGGAAGAGGATGTTGTGAGCACCAAGAACGAAATACAGAAAGATCCCACCACCACAATGGCAGAAATGATTGGTCCTCCATCATCTGAGAATGCTTTAAAACCTCAAGGTAATGAACAAAACCCTAAACACTCTTTTGATTCTAATCCTTTTGCTCGTGTACCTTTCCTAGTAGGTTTGCCAAAACCAAGAAGGATGAATCTGATCAGGCCATCTTAGAGATTTTTAAGAAGGTACAAGTCAACATGCCTTTGATTGAGTGCTTGAAGCAAGTGCCAAGATATGCCAAGTTTCTGAAGGAGCTTTGCACTACAAGGAGGCAGACTCGTGAGAAGGAGGTGGTGAAGTTGAATGAGACAGTCTCTGCTGTCATCCAAAGGAAATTGCCACTAAAGCTTAAGGATCCAGGGAGTTTTTCTGTTCCTTGTGTGATTGGTACCAACAAATTTGATAATGTCATGCTAGACTTAGGAGCTTCAATTAATGTGATGCCTTATAGTCTTTATGCTTCTTTAGAGCTAGGTGCACTTAAAAGTGATAATGTTGTTATCCAATTGGCTGATCGATCTAATAAGTATCCTAAAGGATACGTTGAAGATGTTCTTGTGCAAGTAAATCAACTCATTTTTCCTGCAGACTTCTATATCATTGATATGGAAGATTCTCCCCTAAATTCTACTCCGTTGCTTTTAGGGCGCCCATTCATGAGGACCGCAAGAACAAAGATCGATGTTTATGAGGGAACTCTAACCATGGAATTTGATAATGAAGTTATACGCTTCAACATCTTTGAAGCCATGAGGTATCCATTGACTGACATTAAACCCTGTTTTTCTATTGATGATATTAACTCACTTGCGCAGAGATTTTTGGAAGCAATGGAAGAGGATGAGTTGAAAGTAACACTCTCTCAAGGAGTTGGTTATACTGAGAATGGAGAATCCATTTCTAGGGCTGAGTTAGAAAAGGCTGAAGAGCCCATTGTGATCAAAACCGTAGCCTCCCTTGAGGCCCGACCCATATTACCAAGGTCTATTCCTCCTTTGTCCTTTCCTATTTCCACTAACAAAATTTTACCTTCAGTGATGCAGGCCCCTACACTTGAGCTTAAGGTTTTGCCAGATCATTTGAAGTATGTCTTTTTGGGGGACAAGGAGACACTACCTGTTATTATATCCTCGAAGTTGGAGGAGGACCAAGAAAAGAAGCTTGTGGACGTTCTAAAGAAGTACAAGACCGCCATTGGTTGGACTTTGGCAGATATCAAGGGAATTAGCCCAACCATGTGCGTCCATAGGATCCTGTTGGAGGATGGTGCCAAACCCACCAGAGATGCCCAGAGACGCCTACATCCACCTATGATGAAGGTTGTGCAAGATGAGGTAATTAAGTTACTTGATTGTGGCGTTATTTACCCTATTTCAGATAGCAAGTGGGTGTCTCCTGTTCAAGTTGTGCCAAAGAAGTCAGGAGTTACTGTGGTAAAGAATGAGGAGAATGAGCTTGTACCTCAAAGAGTGGTAACTGGTTATCGAGTTTGCATAGACTATAGGAAGCTCAATGCTTCAACAAGAAAGGACCATTTCCCTCTGCCCTTCATCGATCAGATGCTCGAGAGGTTAGCTGGTTATCCTTTTTATTGTTTTTTGGATGGATATAGTGGGTACAACCAGATCTGTATAGCGCAAGAGGACCAAGAGAAGACCACTTTCACTTGCCTTTTTGGCACTTATGCCTACAGACGTATGCCATTCGGATTGTGCAATGCACCAGGTACGTTTCAACGTTGTATGCTCTCCATTTTCTCTGAATACATCGAGAATATCATTGAGGTCTTTATGGATGATTTTAGTGTCTTTGGTAGAGATTTTGATGCATGCTTAGGAAATTTGGAACTTATTCTGAAACGTTGTGTTGAAACAAACTTGGTTCTAAATTGGGAAAAATGTCACTTTATGGTGACTCAAGGGATTGTTTTAGGACATATCATATCTGCTAGGGGGATTGAGGTTGATAAATCTAAGGTAGATCTTGTGCGTTACTTACCCTCTCCCACTTGTGTGAGAGAGGTTCGTTCATTTCTTGGTCATGCAGGATTTTACAGGAGGTTTATCAAGGATTTCTCCAATGTATCAAGGCCCTTGTGCCGTTTACTTCAGAATGACACTCTCTTTGAGTTTGATGAGGAGTGCAAGAAAGCTTTTGAGAAGCTGAAGGAGTTATTGACTACTGCTCCCATCATGTCTCCACCTAATTGGTCCTTACCTTTTGAATTGATGTGTGACGCCTCAGATTATGCCGTTGGGGCTGTTTTGGGACAAAGAATGGACAAGAAGCCCTATGCCATCTACTATGCCTCTAGGACACTCAATGATGCTCAACTAAACTATTCCACAACTGAAAAAGAGCTCCTTGCTGTTGTTTTTGCCTTAGATAAATTTCGCTCTTATTTACTTCAAACTAAAGTTGTTGTTTATACTGATCATGCAGCTTTGAAGTATCTGATGACAAAGAAGGAGGCCAAACCGAGACTGATTAGATGGGTGCTTTTGCTTCAAGAATTTGATTTGGAGATCAAGGACAAGAAGGGGAGTGAAAACTTGGTAGCTGACCATTTGAGCAGACTTGTTCATGAGGAGGACGTCCTACCCCTGCAAGAATCATTCCCAGATGAGCAGCTCTTTGGGATTGAGGTAAGTGAGCCTTGGTATGCTGATATTGTGAATTATTTAGTTACTAGGCAATTTCCTGACACTTTACCTCGTTCTAATAAAGAAAAACTTAAGCATATGGCTAGGCATTACATATGGGATGAACCTTATTTGTGGAAACTTTGTAGTGATCAAATCATTAGGAGGTGTGTCCCTGAATCTGAGCATAAATCGATACTTGCCTTTTGTCATTCTGAGTCTTGTGGTGGACACTTTGGTGCTCGTAGGACAGCCCGTAAGGTATTAGATTGTGGTTTTTTCTGGCCTTCTATTTTTAAGGATGCATACTTGTATTGCATGACTTGTGACAGGTGCCAGAGGACAGGTAATTTAGGCTCTAGGGATCAGATGCCCATGGCCCATATTATAACTGTTGAGATTTTCGATGTTTGGGGCGTTGATTTCATGGGGCCGTTTCCTTCATCTAACAGGTTTCTTTACATTCTTTTGGCTGTTGATTATGTGTCTAAGTGGGTGGAGGCTAAAGCCACCAGAACTAATGACTCTAAAGTTGTTGTAGATTTCTTGAGATCTAACATATTTTCTAGGTTTGGAATGCCTCGTGTGATTATTAGTGATGGTGGATTACACTTCTGCAACCGTACAATTGAGGCCCTGCTCAAGAAGTACAAAGTGACTCATAAGGTGGCAACACCTTATCATCCTCAGACGAGTGGACAAGCAGAGGTCTCAAATCGTGAGATTAAGGGGATTTTGGAGAAGACTGTGGGCCCTACACGAAAGGATTGGAGCAAAAGACTTGATGATGCACTTTGGGCTTATAGGACAGCTTATAAGACGCCAATTGGGATGTCTCCATTCAAACTTGTCTATGGTAAAGCGTGTCACTTACCAGTTGAGCTTGAGCATAGGGCATGGTGGGCTGTTAAGTCTTTCAACATGGACATTGATGAGGCTGGTTTACATAGGAAACTCCAACTGAATGAACTTGAGGAAATCAGAAACGAGGCATATGATAGTGCATGGATCTACAAGGAGAAAACTAGAGCTTTTCATGATAAGATGATCCGTGGCAAGGCCTTTGTTGTGGGCCAAAAAGTTCTTCTCTTCCATTCTAGACTTAAACTTTTTCCTGGTAAGTTACATTCTAGATGGGTGGGTCCATTCATTGTCACTAATATTTTTCCTCATGGTGCTATGCAGATAAAAAGTGAAAAAACTGGAAATGAATTCAAGGTGAATGGTCATCGCTTGAAACCTTACTATGAGGCTTTTGAGGAGCACACTGTGGAGGATGTACCCCTCCTAGAGGTGCCACTCACAAAGGACTAAAAACGAGGTACAAAGTCTAGGCTGAAAGACTGTAAACATTAAAGCGCTGCTTGGGAGGCAACCCAATTCAACCGAAGCTGTGGAGGAGTCATTAACACAGATTTGCATTCTCTTTCTCTCTTCCATTTACGTTGGTTGATCTTTATATGTTATTTGTTTTGTGTGATTTTCGTAAATACCTTACCCATGTTTATATTCTATATTACATGCTTATTTTGATATACATTGAGGACAATGTACGATTTAAGTGTGGGAGAGGGATTTACATCTTTTTGAGTCATATCATTGCTTTTTAGGTTTTAGGACCTCTTCCAACTCAATGATGAAACTGATTCTTAATGGTTTTTAAAGAGTTTGAGCATACTTTTAAAGATAAAACAAGAAATGGAGTTAATTTGCTTATATTGTAGTCATACTTGGAAATTGAAATTTTGATGTACATTAGCCTTGATTTGAGTAATCTGTTGCCTTAGAGTGAAGCATGGAGACATATTGAATGATACTTGCATAATCCCACAATATTTGTGAGTTTTTTGAGCCTTATAATTGATTCATTATGCATATCAATTCAAATTCTCTTCTGAGTGCATCTTGTGAATATAATGTTTTCTAGAACTTGCTTTTAAACCACTTGAGACGATCGTACATGTTCAGATTTGGAGAAGACGAAGGCAAATTAGGATTTTACCACCATGACTAAATAGCCTTTAACCTGATCATGATTTGACCCCTAGATACCATTTTGAGCCTGAATTAGCTTATTTTCTTCATTAACCCACATTCATTTACCCTTACGAATTTAAACACTTTACCTACCCTTTTTCCTTAGAACTAGGGAGCTTGGATCTTGTATAATTGATTTGTAATGTGGAGATGGTGGAAAAGCATAAGTGTGGGGGAATTTCATATGGTTCTAAGGTGGTTGTTTGAGAAAAAAAAAACAAAAAAAAAAGAAGATAAAAGGAGTAATAGGAAAAAAAAAATTGTTGTGTTTCAAAGAATACAAGTTCTGAAGAATTGGGAGAATTATGAGTCTTTAAAGCAAGTTGAAAGCCAAAGTGATTAAATCCACCCTATTGTGATGGAAACGTGGTACTTAATAATGATGATCTATTTATGACGTTATTGAATGCTTTCTAGTTCTAAGGAAATTTTGTGACATCCTTTCTCTTCTTTCTTATGAAACCTTGACCCTTTAGCCCCATTACAACCCTTTCAAAGAACTCCTGATCCTTTGATGTTCTGTTTTTGAGGTGGAGAGTGGGTGCACAAGCAAGCCTATGGTTTAAACTGTTTTCACAAGTGATTGAGTAATTAGTATAGCTAGCACCACATTTAAATGAGTGAAAACCAGAGTGATGCATTGTGAGAAGTAAAATTTGATACTATTTGTGCATTAACTCGAGGGTGGCATATTACACTTACTCTTGGCTGATTATTCACACACACACACTTAAAGTACGAATGTTATATAATCTTAATAACTCAGTAGCTTGTTTATTTGAGGTAAACTTGTGCTCTCCGTACTTTATTATGCCATATTGCCTAAGGGATCTCTGAGACGTAAGTTGGAAGGATTAGAGTCATTTAATTTGTGTTATGTCATTGTGGTGTCATTTAGTTTATGTTGTTTCTCTTGAGATTCTACTAGGTTACATACTGTTGTTTTGCTAAGGGACTAGCCAAAGCTAAGTGTGGGGGAATTTGATAGGAACACTTTGTGTTACGTTTTTAATGCCTTTCCTACCCTATTTGGCTTTATAATTCTCTTAACTTTGTTATTTTGAGCTTAGTTTCTTTTCTTAGTATTTAGAAAGCTTGTGAACATGGGAATGGTAAAATAAGGTGCTAAAATGAGTTTTCCTAGTTACTTTAGGAAATCTAAGTGGATTAAGAAAATAGTCTTATCATTCTAAGAAACTTTTCTAATTATGGAAACTTTCCTTATCTATTATTTTCTGATTTCTTTGTAGGGTTCCACCTTGAAATTATTTGGATGATGTGTCAAAACACAAGAGAATATTGGAGTCCATTAGTGACATGGGTATGTCCAACCTAACATGGACTTGCACAACAAAAGATCACATAATCTCTTGTCAACTAAGCAAGGTGCAAGGTCCAAGCCCAAAGTGGAGGAAGATTCGGATGCAACAGCCTACTGGATTTTGGCCCATCATAACGGGCCCAAACAATATCATTTTTGAGACTTTCTTAGGTCCAAATTGAAGTTCAAGACGTCTTCTTTCCAGCCCAACAAGTTTCAGCTCATTTGGAGATGTGTGGAAGAAGATATGACCGTTTGAATTCTACTAGTTGGGTCCTCCTGAAATTTCGGGATTGTATTCCTCTTTCTTACTTTTCGCCATTCCTTGATTCTTTGCATGTTTTAGGGATTGTTTCCTTGCATGTTTTAGGGATTGTGTCCTTGCATGTTTCATGGCTTGTTTTTAGCATTGTTTCTCTTGCTTTTCCTAAGCTTAGAGGGTTGTTCTAAGCTCTATAAATAGGGTGTTTGTAAGCTGAAAGAGATCATCTTTTCTCTTGGAACCATCTCTACTCAAAATTCAAGAAGCAAAAGGCTGAAACACTCCACCATTCCATCTCCAATTGTGAGCACATTAGGACTTTTCCAAAATGTGTTCTCCTTCATCTATCATCATAGCCGTGAGGTTCATCACCATTAACATCTCAAGCTTCCTTGAGTGTGTTCAAGAAGTGTACCCCTTACGGCTATTCTTTTTAATTGTTTCAGCCTTGGATTCTTATGTTAGAGATTATTATTAATTCAATGAGTTTGTTAATTTTCAGATTTATTCTTTAATGTTTTTGAATTGTTCATGATATGTAGACATATTAATTCATTACATATGTTGAATTTTCAGTTCTGTTATATTGAAAACTTTGATATTGCAAATCATTGAAGCCATAATCGCACTTTCGATCACCTAATTGATCTGGAGTACGATTTAAAGTGGTAAAAGCTATGAACAATAGCCAATGTTCTGGAAATTGCATGTTCTTTATCCATGGACTTTTTCATAGGAATAAGGAACATGTTATTAAATCATAATTGCTTTTGATCTTAATGATTTGTTTAAGTAATTGTAAGGATGCGCTGAGTATTAACTTGATTGCTTAAACAAAATAACTAACCGATGGACTTTTCCTAAGCTTAGTGATTATCTAAGAAGGAATTTATAAAGTGCATGATCTCTTTAGGCTTGCACTTTGATTCAATTCTGATATGTGATTGAGGCATGAATTCGTTGTCTACATTGAAACAATTTGATTAGTCATTTAACAAACTTGATTTTTTGAATTGTGAGAGAAAATGATCAATTGTAAATAATTGTTCTTTAATTTCCTTAGTAAAGTTAGTAAAAGAAAAATCAGATCATGAAAACCCCCTAATCTTGTGTAATGTTAATAGATGTAGATTTATATTTGTTTATAAACTGCTAATTAAACCAATCAAATCATTTTTTATTCTTATGACTCTTTAATATAGAGTACCCGCAATCCCCAGCCAATAACGATACCCTACTAATCACTTTACTACAATCTTCTGCAGGGTTTGTTGATGACCGAAATAAATGGTCTATCAACTGCTAATTAAACTAACCAAATATTTTTTTTATGACTATTTAGTATATGAGTACCCGCAATCCCCGACCAATAACGATACCCTACTAATCACTTTACTACAATCTTCTACAGGGTTTGTTGATGACTAAATAAATGGTCTATCAAATGGCGCCGTTGTCGGGGATTTCAAAATCCCTATATTTTAGTGTCATTTAACTTGTTAATATTCTGCTTACTTGTAAAGTTTGCATATAATATACCTTGTGCTTTTACTTGATTGCAATTTGAGCATGTGACTTCCTTAAAACCATTTGTAACATTTATATGAAGGGAAGCTCATTATTATTTGTATTTCAAACTTTAACTTATATATTGATGCCTTTGCTTTTGTTGTTCAGGTCCATGAATGTTAGCAGCCAGAAGGAAGACTCAAGAACTTTCAAAACGCTTGACTTTGCTAAAAGAAGCTGCACTTTCTACAGATCAACCCTTACCTCACCAAGTAGGGAGGGTAGAGTCGGAGGAGTCAGATAACTCTTCACATCACTTGTCAGACGAGGAAGAAGACATACCTGACTTAGAAAACACAAGTGAGGAAGACGAATTACAATGGTTGAAACTATTAGGCAAATGTCTTCTTCAACTGATAGGGGAACTGCACCAATTTGTATTAATTATCCAGAACCAGCAGTTGACAAGGTAGCTGAGTTTGAGCTGAAGAATGAGTTCTTGCACCATTTGCCCAAATTCCATGGGCTCACTAATGAAGATCCTCACAAACATCTCAAGAAGTTTCAGTTTGTGTGTTCAAGTATGTGCCCACAAAATGCGGATCTCAACATTCTAAAGCTGAAGTCATTCCTTTTTTCACTTGAAGATAGGGCAAAGACTTGGTTGTTTGATCTACCTTGATGAGGACACTGCTAACAAATGACATCTTCCTATTCAAGTTCCAATTGGTCTAGTTACAAGGGCTTGAGCTAAAAGGTTCAAGGAAACTTTCAATGGGCTGATCCAACACATTTGGGCTAAGAACCATCTTTAGGGGCCCAAGGATGATGCTATACATGATCCACAAGGATGGGTTTCTATAATTCAAGCTTTGGAATAATCTAGCGACTCAAGATTGTGAATTAAAATCTTAGTTTCCAAAAATTGGAGACTTACTCGTTTTGGTTGGCTCATCAAAGAAAATAGTTGGCTGGAATTTTACTTGTTACATTTTTTCTAATTGGTTACGAATTCTCATGTATTTAAATAGCCATTGACTTTTTGGAATAATACAATTCATATTTGATTAATATTTTTGGAGAGAAAATTCTCTTTGGTTCTTTTAGAACTTCTGAACTTATCGGAGTTTCAGTGGCGTTCATCTTCGACTTATCAATCAATCTTTCCATAATTAATTGTGGTGTCTTCATTATACCAAGGTTCTTACTTCAATATAAGCAGCGGGTCGCGGTCTCAGTCTTCATTATACTAAGGTTCTTGCTTCAATATAAGCAACGGGTCGCGGTCTCATATAAATATTCTTCTAGACGATCTTGGAAGTCTTCTTGATCCATAAATTTCTTAGTTCTTGGCGTGGATCATATCATACCCTCAAGTTATATCAACACATGGGAGAAGCTGATGATTGTATTTCTGACTAAGTACTTATTTGCCTCAAGGATTACCGTTTGAGGAAGCATATGATTTGAATTAAGCAAAGGAAGGATGAGGCGTTCTGTACCTACTATGAGAGATTCAAGAGCTTGGTTGCATCATGTCCTTCACATGGGATGAAGGAAGGGAATCTCCTCACTTATTTTTATAAGGGACTTCTCCCTCTTGAACGTCAATTGTTAGATGCTGCTGCTGGATGTTCTTTTGTGGATAAGACACCTGAAGTTGCTAAGGAGTTGCTCGCCCAATGTGCTCTTAATTATCAACAATACGAGGGAGTGTTAAACTCCACTCGTGAGGTGAATGAGGTATTTTTTAACTCTGCTCTTGAAGAAAAAGTTAATCAAATATCTACTCTTCTGTTTCAGGTATTGAACGTGAATGGAGCACAAGCACAACAAGTTGCTCAAGTCTGTGGTGTGTGCTATACTCAAGGGCATCCAACTAACCAATGTCCCCAACTGATCAACAATTGAGGATGAGAGTCTCTTAACACTGTTGGGTTTCAAGGTAATCAGGGAGGACAAAAGTACAACCCTTTCTCTAACACATATAACCCTGGGCTTAGAGATCACCCCAATTTTCGTTGGGCCAACAATGATAATGTTCAGAACCCTCAAGGTCAAGGTCAAGTGTTTCCACGCCTTCCAGGTTTGTTTATGAGGCCTCAGGTACCTCAAAACTTTGTCCCTAATCATCTTGTGCTTATAAATTCTGCTGCTACTAATTATGATGAAATTTTAAAGTCCCTTGTGCAAGGGTAATAGAATTTAACTACTGCTACTCAAGCTCTTGTTACAGGTTAACAGGTTCACACTAAGGATATTATAGAGCTGAAAAAGTAATTGGGACAAGTGGTGGACTTCATAGGGAAGATAACTGAGAGTGGAAAATGGCCTAGCAACACTGTTCCCAACCTAAATATCGAGCAAGCTAAAGTTGTTACCACAAGGAGTGGTAAGACCCTTGAAGCCTTACTATGAGGCTTTTGAGGAGCACACTGTGGAGGATGTACCCCTCCTAGAGGCACCACTCACAAAGAACTAAAAACGAGGTACATAGTCTAGGCTGAAAGACTACAAACATTAAAGCGCTGCTTGGGAGGCAACCTAATTCAACCGAAGCTGTGGAGGAGCCATCAACACAGATTTGCATTCTCTTTCTCTCTTCTATTTACTTTAGTTTATCTTTATATGTTATTTGTTTTGTGTGATTTTCGTAATACCTTGCCCATGTTTATATTCTATATTACACTTATTCTGAAATACATTGAGGACAATGTAGGATTTAAGTGTGGGGGAAGGATTTACATCTTTTTGAGTCATATCATTGTTTTTTTGGTTTTAGGACCCCTTCCAACTCAATGATGAAACTGATTCTTAAGATAGATGGTTTTTAAAGAGTTTGAGCATACTTTTAAAGATAAAACACAAAATGGAGTTAATTTGCTTATATTGTAGTCATACTTGGAAATTTTGATGCACATTGGTCTTGATTTGAGTAATTTGTTGCCTTAGAGTGAAGCATGGAGACATACTGAATGATACTTGCATAATTCCGCAATATTTGTGAGGTTTTTCGAGCCTTAAAATTGATTCATTATGCATATCAATTCAAATTCTCTTCTGAGTGCATCTTGTGAATATAATGTTTTCTAGAACTTGCTTTAAAACCGCTTGAGACGATCGTACATGTTCAGATTTGGAGAAGACAGAGGCAAATTAGGATTTTACCACCATGACTAAATGGCCTTTTGTCCTGATCGTGATTTGACCCCTAGATAGACTTTTGAGCCTGAATTAGCCTATTTTCTTCATTAACTAACATTCATTTACCCTTATGAACTTAAATACTTTACCTACCCTTTTTCCTTGGAACTAGTGAGCTTGGATCTTGTTTATGCTGATTTGTAATGTTGAGATGGTGAAAAAGCACAAGTGTGGGGGAATTTCATGTGGTTCTAAGGTGGTTGTGAAAAGATTCAAAAAAAAAAACGAGATAAAAAGTGTAGTAGGGACATGAAAAGAAGTGTTATGATTCAAAGAATACAAGTTCTGAAGAATTGGGAGCATTATGAGTCCTTAAAGTAAGTTGAAAGCCAAAGTGATGAAATCTACCCTAGAGTGATGGAAACATGGCACTTGATAGTGATGATCTATTTATGACCTTTTTGAATGCTTTCTAGTTCTGAGGAAATTTTGTGATATCCTTTTTCTTCTTTCTTATGAAACCTTGACCCCTTAGCCCTATTACAACCTTTTTCAAAGACCTCATAATCCTTTGATGTTCTATTTTTGATGTGGAGAGTGGGTGTACAAGCAAGGCTATGGTTTAAACTGTTTTCAAAAGTGTTTGAGTGATTAGTGTAGCTAGCACCACATTTAAATGAGTGAAAACCATAGTGATGCATTGTAAGAAGTAAAATTTGATACTATTTGTGCATTAACTTGAGGGTGGCATATTACACTTATTCTTGGCTGATTATTCACACACACACTCAAAGTACGAATGTTATATAATCTTGATAACTTTGTGGCTTGTTTTTTAGGTAAACTTGTGCTCTTCCTACTTTATTGTGCCATATTACCTAAAGGATCTTTGAGAAGTAAGTTGGAAGGATTAGAATCATTTAATTTGTGTTATGTCATTGTGGTGTCATTTAGTTAGTTTCTGCCGTTTCTCTTGAGATTCTACTAAGTTACATACTATTTTGTTTTGCTAAAGGACTGGCAAAAGCTAAGTGTGGGGGAATTTGATAGGACCACTTCGTGTGACGTTTTTAATGCCTTTCCTACCCTAATTGGCTTTGTAATTCTCTCAACTTTGTTATTTTGAGCTTAGTTTTTATTCTTAGTGTTTAGAGAG
Organism: Bretschneidera sinensis; assembly: GCA_023935145.1. Taxonomy (NCBI): domain Eukaryota; kingdom Viridiplantae; phylum Streptophyta; class Magnoliopsida; order Brassicales; family Akaniaceae; genus Bretschneidera; species Bretschneidera sinensis. The sequence goes on from CM043698.1 coordinate 89,669,971, forward strand.
CTTGTGAACGTGGGAATGGTAAAAGAATGTGCAAAAATGAGTTTTCCTAGTTACTTTAGGAAATCTAAGTGGATCAAGAAAATAGTCTTATCATTCTAAGAAACTTTCCTAATTTGGAAACTTGCCTTTTTGATATCTTTCCTTTTCTAATTATGGAAAGTTTCCTTATTTATTACTTTATGATTTCTTTGTAGGGAATTTCCACCTTGGAATTTCGGGAGGACCCAACGACCAGACTTAAAATGGTCATATCTTCTTGCACGCATCTCCAAATGGGCTGAAACTTGTTGGGTTTGAAAAATGACGTCTTCAACTTCAATTTTGGACCTAAGAAAGTCTCAAAAAGGATATTGTTTGGGCCTATTATGATGGGCCTAAACCCAATAGGCTGTTGCATCCGAATCTTCTTCCACTTTGGGCTTGGACCTTGCACCTTGCTTAGTTGACAAGAGATTATGTGATTTTTGTTGGGTAGGCCCATGTTAGGTTGGACATACCTACGTCATTAATTTATCTTCTAAATAATCCCAGCCAAAACCCTATTTTTATTTACAATTGTGCACAGCCCAAAATCCTAATTTTGCACAAACCGGCCACCTATTATTTTCTCTTCTAAATAGGCCCAGCCGAAACCCTATTTTTACCTTCTAATTGTGGATAGACAATAGGGTGGCCACCTAATTTACCTTCTAAATTCAGCCCAGCCGAAACCCTAATTTACCTTCTAAATAAGCCTAGCCGGCCACCCTATTTTCTCTTTCATATATACAAAGCCGAAAACCTTTTTGAGGGGATCTTTTCTCTGAGCTCCCTACTCCAAATTCAAGAAGCAAGAGCCTGAAACACTCCACCATTCCATCTCCAATTGTGAGCACATAAGAGCTTCTCCAAATTGTGTTCTCCTTCATCGATCATCATAGCCATGAGGATCATCACCATTAACATCTCAAGCTTCCTTGAGTGTGTTAAAGAAGTGTAACCCTTACGGCCATTCTTTTTAATTATTTCAAACCTGGTTGTTATTGGATTAAAAATGCTGAGTTGGATTCTTAAGTTGGAGATTATTGTTAATTCAATGAGTTGTTTAATTTTTAGATTTATATTTTTTATGTTTTCGAATTGTTCATGATATGCAGATATATGAATTCATGATCGTTACTACATGTGTTGAATTTTTAGTTTTGTTATATTGAAAACTTTGATATTGCAAATCATTGAAGCCATAATCGCACTTTCGATCACCTAATTGATCTGGAGTACGATTTAAAGTGGCAAAAGCTATGAACAATAGCCAATGTTATGAAAATTGCATGTTCTTTATCCATGTCGAATTTTTGGTTCTTTATCCATAATCGCACTTTCGATCACCTAATTGATCTAGAGTACGATTTAAATTGGTAAAAGCTATAACTTTGATATTGCAAATCATTGAAGCCATAATCGCACTCCTTTTCACCTAATTGATCTGGAGTACGAATTAAAGTGGTAAAAGCTATGAACAATAGCCAATGTTATGGGAATTGCATGTTCTTTATCTATGGACTTTTTCATAGGAATAAGGAACATGTTATTGAATCATAATTCTTTTTATCTTAATGATTTGTTTAAGTAATTGTAAGGATGCGCTGAGTATTAACTTGATTGCTTAAACAAAATAACCAGCTGATGGACTTTTCCTAAGCTTAGGGATTATCTAAGTAGGAATTTATAAAATGCATGATCTCTTTAGGCTTGAACTTTGATTCAATTATGATATGTGATTGAGGCATGAATTCGTTATCTACATTGAAACAATTTGATTAGTCATTTAATAGATTTGATTTTCTGAATTGCGAGAGAAAATGATCAATTGTAAATAATTGTTCTTTAATTTCCTTAGTAAAATTCGTAAAAAAAAAAAAAAAAAAAGATCATGAAAACCCCCTAATTTTGTGTAATATGTTAATAGATGTAGATTTATGTTTGTTTATAAACTACTAATTAAACTAACCAAATATTTTTTTTATGACTCTTTAGTATTGGAGTACCCGAATCCCTGGCCAATAACGATACTGTACTAATCACTTTACTACAATCTTTTACAAGGTTTGTTGATGACTAAGCAAATGGTCTATCAGCGGATCAGAATAGAAAACCCTAGAACACACTTAAGACAAAACTCAAATGCAAGAATTAAAAATGATAAATCAGACCTGATTTGGAGCTTGAGCTCTGATACCAACTGAAGTGAACCCGTGGAATAGAAATCCTTTGAACCCACAATCAAATTGAAACTTACCCAAGAATGCCAATAATCAAGTCAAGATAATCTAGACCCGTTGAAATCTTGTTTCAAGAACCTAGATTCGGTGAGAACGCCACAAAGGATTTGCCTTTGATAAGTTCTTAGTTGAATCAAGAACAAGTAAAGAAAACTGAAAATTCCTTATGAAGAAAACTTCATTCACATTCAACTTACTCTCAAAATACGGCTACAAGTGTTTTTGTACCCCTCCATGAAACCCTAGGGTCGAATAAGACCTACATCAATTAAAAGACACGGGCTGAACATCTTCAAGCCCAAAACATCCTAAACTACACGCCACACACCTATAGCTAGTAAAAGAAGTTCACTTAATGAATTAAATAGGCTCAAACGGCTACAACTATAGAAATATAAAATAGGCTAACATGCCTATACTTAATGAAATTAAAAGTCTATACAAAACCACTAGGCTATGTCGCCCCCCTCTGTAGCTTGTATCACATAGATTAAAGCTGGTTCTTCTTCTTTCAAGCCCATCTTGAATGTTGGAGTCTTGCTTGATAAATTTGTAAAATCGGCCCAAGTGGATTGCACCAATCCTTGCATTGCTTCCTTGATCTTCTTAGCTCTTGACCTTGTGATTGGCCCATCTAGAACTTGCAAGGGATCTTTAAGACTCGGTCCACCATAGTGCCCATCAGTATTGGAATGGACAATTTGTTATTAAATTATTTTATTTTATTGCTCGAGACTTTGAGACTTAACCATTTTTTAGAGTCTTATGGATATATAAATTGAGTTTTATTGGACATTTATGTCAGATTGGTGAATGTGATCGACGAATTTGAAAATGGGTGTTTTACTTAATTAACTTTGCTGCAAAAAGTTTTATGTTCATAATCTTGTTTTTCCTAAATAAGAATTCACGATGTTCCTAAGTTGATAGTGTTTTTAGGTAAGGTTCGTAACATCTATAGTTTTACTTTTTATATACCTTTGTAAATTAATACGACCAATTTTAAGCCAAGGTTCATGTATATTCCATTTTTTCGCTTTTAAGTTCTGATTGCTAAAGAGAAAAAGTATGAGAATAGAAAAACGAGCGGAAAAAAGATCACTTTTCTATTATTTGCTAAAGAAGAAGGGTGAGAGGAAAGAAGGGTGAGATGATTGATGTTTTCCTCCCATATGAACAATTAATAATCTTATCAAATTGGGATGAGTGGAGAGTGAAAGCTAAAATAGGCTAATTTTTTGCCATATTTTTATTTCTTCTCACTTTTCTATCATCTTTACCAAACACGATGAAAACCATCATTCTTATTTTTCTATCCCATCCCTCTTCATTCTTCTTCCTCTCCCTTCCTCCAACTTTTCTTCTCTACTAATCAGAGCCTTCAAGTCAAGAAGAGTGGGCGTACATCTATGAGAAATTTAAACATATTTCCTATGTAAGAGAAATTTCAAGTCCAAGTGCGAGTGTAGTTATAGCCATTGATGGGAAAAGATGAGAAAATTCATTGCATTTTCTCTCCTTATAAACCATTCTAACTACTTTCTATGTAAATATTCTCTTAAACTAAGAATATTGACAACTCGCTTGGAACAAAATAAAAATGAAATCTAATTTTCTAATAAATTGAAAAATAGATTTATTTTTAAATAAATTTTTATGTTTGACATTCTTACAGTAAATTGTAGGATTTAAATGAATTATCACATTTAAAATATTTAGAATAAATAAAGAATTCAAAAGGAGAGAGTAAGCTAAGGAGGGAGAAAGAATATTTTGATCAACATAATTTTTTGCTTTTCATTTTTGTAAATGATAGACCAATTAATTTGGTCACCAACAAACCCTGCAGAAAATTGTTGTAAAGTGATTAGTAGGGTATCATTATTGGCTGGGGATTGCGGGTACTCCTATACTAAAGAGTCATAAAAAAAATAAATTTGATTGGTTGGTTTAATTAGCAGTTTATAAACAAATATAAATCTTCATCTATTAACATATTGCACAAAATTAAGGGGGTTTTCATGATCTGATATTTCTTTTCTTCGAATTATACTAAAGAAATTTAAGAATAATTATTTACAATTGATTATTTTCTCTCACAATTCAGAAAATCAATTTTATTAAATGACTAATCAAATTGGTTCAATGTAGACAATGAATTCATGCCTCAATCACATATCAGAATTGAATCAAAGTGCAAGCCTAAAGAGATCATGCATTTTATAAATTCCTTCTTAAATAATCCCTAAGCTTAGGAAAAGTCCATCAGCTGGTTATTTTGTTTAAGCAATCAAGTTAATACTCAGCGCATCCTTACAATTACTTAAACAAATCATTAAGATCAAAAGGAATTATGACTCAATAACTTGTTGCTTATTCCTATGAAAAAGTCCATGAATAAAGAACATGCAATTCCCAGAACATTAGCTATTGTTCATAGGTTTTACCACTTTAAATAGTACTCCGGATCAATTAGGTGATCGAAAGTGCGATTATAGCTTCAATGATTTGCAAAATCAAAGTTGTAGTTTTTTCCACTTTAAATAGTACTCCATATCAATTAGGTGATCGAAAGTGTGATTATGGATAAAGAACTAAAAATTCAACATGGATAAAAAAACATGCAATTTCTAGAACATTGGCTATTGTTCATAGCTTTTGCCACTTTAAATCGTACTCCAGATCAATTAGATGATCGAAAGTGCGATTATTGGCTTCAATGATTTGCGATATCAAAGTTTTCAACATAACAGAACTGAAAATTCAACATATGTAATAGAGATCATGAATTCATATATCTACATATCATGAACAATTCGAAATCATAAAACAATAAATCTGAAAATTAATCAACTCATTGAATTAATAATAAACTCCAACATAAGAATCAAACTCAATATTCTTTAATCCAATAACAACCAAGTCTGAAACAATTAAAAGGAATAGCCATAAGGGTTACACTTCTTTAACACACTCAAGGAAGCTTGAGATGTTAATAGTGATGTTCCTCACAGTTATGGCTAATCGATGAAGGAGAACACAATCTGGAGAAGTTCTTATGTGCTCACAATTGGAGATGGAAAGGTGGAGTGTTTCAACCTCTTGCTTTTTGAGTTGGAGTAGAGAGCTCTCCGAAAAGAAGATGAGAAAAAGATCCCCCTAAAGGGTTTTCGGCTTTGTATATATAGAAGAAAAACTAGAGTTGCGGCTGTGCACATGTGGAAGGACAATTGAGGTGGCCAGCTAGGCTTGTTTAGAATGTAAATTAGGGTTGTGGCTGAGCTTAATTTGGAGAGAATTTTTGGGTGGCCGACTGGGCTTTAATTAGAAGGAAAATAATAGGTGGCTGGCTTGTGCAAAATTAGGAAAGAAATTAGGGTTTTAGGCTGTGCACAATTGGAAATAAAAAATAGGGTTTCGGTTGGGCTTATTTAGAAGGTAAATTAATAACATGGGTATGTCCAACCTAACATGGGTCTGCCCAACAAAAATCACATAATAATTTTGCCAACTAAGCAAGGTGCAAGGTCCAAGCCCAAAGTGGAAGAAAATTCGGATGCAACAGCCTACTAGGTTTAGGTCTATCATAACAGGCTCAAACAATATCATTTTTTAGACTTTCTTAGGTCCAAATTGAAGTTCAAGACGTCATCTTTCCAACCCAACAAGTTTCAGCCCATTTAGAGATACTTGTAAGAAGATATGACAATTTTAAATCTGGTTGTTGGGTCCTCCCGAAATTCCAATGTGAAAATTCCCTACAAAGAAATCAAAAAATAATAAATAAGGAAATTTTCCATAATTAGAAAAGGAAAGATATCAAAAGGGAAAGTTTTTAAATTAGGAAAGTTTCTTAGAATGACAAGACTATTTTCTTGATCCACTTAGATTTCCTAAAGTAATTTGGAAAACTCATTTTTGGACCTTCTTTTGCCATTCCCATGTTCACAAGCTCTCTAAACACTAAGAATAGAAACTATGCTCAAAATAATAAAACTAAGAGAATTACATAGCCAAATAAGGTAGGAAAGGTATTAAAAACATCACATAAAGTGTTCCTATCAAATTCCCCCACACTTAGCTTTTGCTAGTCCCTTAGCAAAATAAAATAGTACGTAACCTAGTAGAATCTCAAGGCAAACGGCCGAAACTAACTAAATGGCACCATAATGACATAACACAAATTAAATGACTCTAATCCTTCCAATTTACATCTCAGAGATCCTTTAGGCAATATGGCATAATAAAGTAGGGAGAGCACATGCTTACCTTAAAAACAAGTCACAAAATTATTAAGATTATATAGCATTCGTACTTTGAGTGTTTGTGTGAATAATCAACCAAGTATAAGTGTAATATGCCACCCTCGAGTTAATGCACAAATAGTATCAAATTTTACTTCTCACAATGCATCACTCTGGTTTTCACTCATTTAAATGTGGTGCTAGCTATACTAATAACTCAATCACATGTGAAAATAGTTTAAACCATAAGCTTGCTTGTGCACCCACTCTCCACATCAAAAACTGAACGTCAAAGGATCAGAAGGTCTTTGAAAAGGTTGTAATGGGGCTAAGGGGTCAAGGTTTCATAAGAAAGAAGAGAAAGGATATCACAAAATTTCCTCAGAACTAGAAAGCGTTCAAAAACGTTATAAATAGATCATCATTATTACGTACCACGTTTCCATCACTCTAGGGCAGATTTCATCACTTTGGCGTTCAACTTACTTTAAAGACTTATAATGCTCCCAATTCTTCAAAACTTGTATTCTTTGAATCACAACACTTCTTTTCATGTCCCTACAACTTTTTTTATCTCGTTTTTTTTTTCTTTTTTTTTGAATTCTCAACCACCTTAGAACCACATGAAATTCCCCCACACTTATGCTTTTCCACCATCTCCACGTTACAAATCAACATAAACAAGATCCAAGCTCACTAGTTCTAAGGAAAAAAAGGTAGGTAAAGTGTTTAAGTTCATAAGGGTAAGTGAATGTAGGTTAATAAAGAAAATAGGCTAATTCAGGCACAAAAGGCTATCTAGGGGTCAAATCACGATCAGGACAAAGACCATTTAGTCATGGTGGTAAAATTCTAATTTGCCTCCGTCTTCTCCAATTTTGAACATGTACGATCGTCTCAAACGGTTTAAAAGCAAGTTCTAGAAAACATTATATTCACAAGATGCACTCAAAAAAGAATTATAAGGCTTGAAAAACTCACAAATATTGCGGGATTATGCAAGTATCATTCAATATCTCTCCATGCTTCACTATAAGACAACAGATTACTCAAATCAAGGCTAATGTGCATCAAAATTTCCAAATATGACTACAATATAAGCAAATTAACTCTATTTCTTGTTTTATTTTTAAAATTATGCTCAAACTCTTTTAAAAAACATCTATCTAAAGAATCAGTTTCATCATTGAGTTGGAAGGGGTCTTAAAAAAAAAACAACAACAACAGCGATATGACTCAAAAAAATTTAAATCCCTCCCCCACACTTAAATCTTACATTGTTCTCAATGTATATCAGAATAAGCATGTAATATGGAATATAAACATGGGCAAGGTATTACGAAAATCACACAAAAAAATATCATATAAATATCAACCAAAGTAAATGGAAGAGAGAAAGAGAATGCAAATCTGTGTTGATGGCTCCTTCACAGCTTCGGTTGAATTGGGTTACCTCCCAAGCAGCACTTTAATGTTTATAGTCTTTCAGCCTAGACTTTGTACCTCGTTTTTAGTCCTTTGTGAGTGGCGCCTCTAGGAGGGGTACATCCTCCATAGTGTGCTCCTCAAAAGCCTCATAGTAAGGCTTCAAGCGATGGTCATTCACCTTGAATTCCTTTCCAGTTTTGTCACTTTTTATCTGCATAGCACCATGAGGAAAAATATTAGTGACAATGAGTGGACCAACCCATCTAGAATGTAACTTACCAGGAAAAAGTTTAAGTCTAGAATGGAAGAGAAGAACTTTTGGCCCACAACAAAGGCCTTGTCACAAATCATCTTATCATGAAAAGCTCTAGTTTTCTCCTTGTAGATCCATGCACTATCATATGCCTCATTTCTGATTTCTTCAAGTTCATTCAGTTGGAGTTTTCTATGTAAACCAGCCTCATCAATGTCCATGTTGAAAGACTTAACAGCCCACCATGCCCTATGCTCAAGCTCAACTGGTAAGTGACACGCCTTACCATAGATAAGTCTGAATGGAGACATCCCAATTGGCGTCTTATAAGCTGTCCTATAAGCCCAAAGTGCATCATCAAGTCTTTTGCTCCAATCCTTGCGTGTAGGGCCTACAGTCTTCTCCAAAATCCCCTTAATCTCACGATTTGAGACCTCTGCTTGTCCACTCGTCTGAGGATGATAAGGTGTTGCCACCTTATGAGTCACTTTGTACTTCTTGAGTATGGCCTCAATCGTACGGTTACAGAAATGTAATCCACCATCACTAATAATGCACAAGGCATTCCAAACCTAGCAAATATGTTAGATCTCAAGAGCTATACAACAACTTTCGAATCATTAGTTCTGGTGGTCTTAGCCTCCACCCACTTAGACACATAATCAACAGCCAAAAGAATGTAAAGAAAACCGTTAGATGAAGGAAATAGCCCCATGAAATCAATACCCCAAACATCGAAAATCTCAACAGTTATAATATGGGCCATGGGCATCTGATCCCTAGAGCCTAAGTTACCTGTTCTTTGGCATCTGTCACAAGTCATGCAATACAAGTATGCATCCTTAAAAATAGAAGGCCAGAAGAAACCAGAATCTAATACCTTACGGGTTGTCCTACGTGCACCAAAATGTCCACCACAAGATTCAGAATGACAAAAGGCAAGTATCAATTTATGTTCAGGTTCAGGGACACATCTCCTAATGATTTGATCACTACAATGCTTCCATAAATAAGGTTCATCCCATATGTAATACTTAACCATATTCTTAAGCTTTTCTTTATTAGAACAAGGTAAAGTGTCGGGTAATTGCCTAGTAACTAAATAATTCACAATGTCTGCATACCAAAGTTTGCTTACCTCAATCCCAAAGAGCTACTCATCTGGGAATGATTCTTGCAGGGGTAGGACTTCCTTCTCATGAACAAGTCTGCTCAAATGGTCAGCTACCAAGTTTTCACTCCCCTTCTTGTCCTTGATCTCCAAATCAAATTCTTGAAGCAAAAACACCCATCTAATCAGCCTTGGTTTGGCCTCCTTTTTTGTCATCAGATACTTCAAAGCTGCATGATCAGTATAAACAACAAATTTAGTTTGAAGTAAATAAGAGCGAAATTTATCTAGGGCAAAAAACGACAGCAATGAGCTTTTTTCAGTTGTGGAATAGTTCAGTTGAGCATCATTGAGCGTCCTAGAGGCATAGTAGATAGCGTAAGGCTTCTTGTCCATTTTTTGTCCCAAAACAACCCCAACAGCGTAATCTGAGGCGTCACACATCAATTCAAAAGGTAAGGACCAATTAGGTGGAGACATGATGGGAGCAGTAGTCAATAACTCCTTCAGCTTCTCAAAAGATTTCTTGCACTCCTCATCAAACTCAAAGGGAGTGTCCTTCTGGAGAAAATGGCATAAGGGCCTTGATACCTTAGAGAAATCCTTGATAAACCGCCTATAAAATCCTGCGTGACCAAGAAATGAACGAACCTCTCTCACACAAGTGGGAAAGGGTAAGTAACGCACAAGATCTACCTTAGATTTATCAACCTCAATCCCCCTAGCAGATATGATATGTCCTAAAACAATCCCTTGAATAACCATGAAGTGACACTTTTCCCAATTTAGAACCAAGTTAGTTTCAGCATAATGTTTCAGAATAAGTTCCAAATTTCCTAAGCATGCATCGAAATCTCTATCAAAGACACTAAAATCATCCATAAAGACCTCAATGATATTCTCAATGTATTAAGAGAAAATAGAAAGCATACAACATTGAAATGTACCTAGTGTATTGCACAATCCAAATGGCATATGTCTGTAGGCATAAGTGCTAGAAGGGCAAGTGAATGTGGTATTCTCTTGGTCTTCTTGAGCTATACAGATCTGGTTGTACTCACTATATCCATCCAAAAAAAAATATAAAAGATAACCAGCTAACCTCTCAAGCATCTAATAGATGAAGGGTAGAGGAAAATGGTATTTTCTTATTGAAGCGTTGAGCTTCCTATAGTCTATGCAAACTCAATAACCAGTCACCACTCTTTGAGGTACCAGCTCATTCTCTTCATTCTTTACCACAGTAACTCCTGACTTCTTTGGCACAACTTGAATAGGAGACACCCATTTGTTATCTGAAATAGGGTAAATAACGCCACAATCAAGTAACTTAATTACCTCATCTTGCATTACCTTCATTATATGTGGATGTAGGCGTTTCTGGGCCACTCTGGTGGGTTTGGCTCCATCCTCTAACAGGATCCTATGAACGCGTATGGTTGGGCTAATTTCCTTGATATCTGCCAAAGTCCAACCAATGGCGGTTTTGTACTTCTTCAGAACGTCCACAAGCTTCTTCTCTTGGTCCTCCTCCAACTTCGAGGATATAATAACAGGCAGTGTCTCCTTGTCCCCCAAAAAGACATATTTCAGGTGATCTAACAAAACTTTAAGCTCAAGTGTAGGGGCATGTACCACTGAAGGTAACATTTTGTTAGTAGAAATAGAAAGGGATAAAGGAGGAATACATTTTGGTAATATGGGTTGGGCCTCAATGGAAGCTATGATTTTGATCACAATGAGCTCTTTAGCCTTCTCCAACTCAGCCCTAGAAATGGATTCTCCATTCTCAGTATAACCAACTCCTTGAGAGAGTGTTACTTTCAACTCATCCTCTTCCATTGCTTCAATAAACCTCTGTGCAAGTGAATCAATATCATCAATAGAAAAACAGGGTTTAATGTTAGTCAATGGATACCTCATGGCTTCAAAGATATTGAAGTGTATAACTTCATTATCAAATTCCATGGTCAGTGTTCCCTTATACACATCGATCTTTGTTCTTGCGGTCGTCATGAATGGGCGCCCTAAAAGCAATAGAGTAGAATTTAGGGGCAAATCTTCCATATCAAGGACATAGAAGTCAGCAGGAAAAATGAGTTGATTCACTTGCACAAGAACATCCTCAACGTATCCTTTAGGATACTTATTAGATCGATCAGCCAATTGGATAACAACATGATCACTTTTAAGTGCACCTAGCTCTAAAGAAGCAAAAAGACTATAAGGCATCACATTAATTGAAGCTCCTAAGTCTAGCATGACATTATCAAATTTGTTGGTACCAATCACACAAAGGACAGAAAAACTCCTTGGATCCTTAAGCTTTGGTGGCAATTTCCTTTGGATGACAGCAGAGACTGTCTCATTCATCGTCACTACCTCATTCTCATGAGTTTGCCTCCTTGTAATGCAAAGCTCCTTCATAAACTTGGCATATCTTGGTACTTGCTTCAGGAACTCAATCAAAGGCATGTTAACTTGTACCTTCTTAAAAATCTCTAAGATGGCCTGATCAAATTCATCCTTTTTGGTTTTGGCAAACCTAGTAGTAAAAGGTACATGAGCAAAAGGATTATAATCAAAAGAGTGTTTAGGGTTTTGTTCGTTACCTCGAGGTTTCAGAGCATTCTCAGATGATGAAGGACCAATTACTTTCGCCATTGAGGAGGCGAGATCTTTCTGTAATTCTTTCTTGGTGTTCTCAACGTCTTCTTCCTCATTGTGGGTCACTTTGGCTTTCTTCTGAGTTTTAAGAATGTCCACAAGGGTCATACCACTCCTTGTGGTAACAACTTTAGCTTGCTCGATAATTAGGTTGGGAACAGTGTTGCTAGGCAATTTTCCACTCTTCGTTATCTTCCCCATGAAGTCCACCACTTGTCCCAATTGCTTCTTCAGCTTTGCAATATCCTTAGTGTGAGCCTGTTGACCTGTAACAAGAGCCTGAGTAGCAATAGTTAAATTTTGTTGCCCTTGAGCAAAGGACTTTAAAATTTCATCATAATTAGAAGCAGCAGAATTTGTAGGCACAAGAGAATTAGGGACAAAGTTTTGAGGTACCTGCAGCCTCATAAACAAACCTGAAGGGCGTGGAAACACTTACCCTTGACCTCGAGGGTTCTAAACATTACCATTGTTGGCCCAACGAAAATTGGGGTGATCTTTAAGCCCAGGGTTATATGTATTAGAGAAAGGGTTGTACCTTTGTCCACCTTGATTACCTTGAAACCCAACAGCGTTAAGAGACTCCCATCCTCCATTATTGATCAGTTGGGGACATTGGTAAGTTGAATGCCATTGAGTACATCACACACCACAGACTTGACCAACTTGTTGTGCTTGTGCTCTATTCGCGTTCAGTACCTGCGACAGAAGATTAGACACTTGATTAACTTTTTCCTCAAGAGCAGAGTTAGAAAATACCTCATTCACCCCACGAGAGGAGTTTAACACTCCCTCGTATTGTTGATAATTAAGAGCACGCTGGGCAAGCAACTCCTTAGCAACTTCAGGTGTCTTATCCACAAAAGAACCTCCAGCAGCAGTATCTAACAATTGTCGTTCGAGAGGGAGAAGTCCCTAAAAAAAGCAAGTGAGGAGATTCCCTTCCTTCATCCCATGTGAAGGACATGATGCAACTAAGCTCTTGAATCTCTCATAGTAGGCACAGAACGCCTCATCCTTCCTTTACTTGATTCCAGTTATCTGTTTCCTCAAGAAATCCTTGAGACAGGGACGTACTCAGTCATAAACACAGTCATCGGCTTCTCCCATGTGTTGATATAACCTGAGGGTAGATCAAACAACCAAGTCTTTGCCCTATCTTCAAGTGAAAAAGGGAATGACTTCAACTTCAGAATGTTGAGATCCGCATTCTGTGGGCATATACTTGAACACACAAACTGAAACCTTTTGAGATGTTTGTGAGGATCTTCATTAGTAAGCCCATGGAATTTGGGTAAATGGTGCAAAAACCCACTCTTTAGCTCGAACTCAGCTACCTTGCCAACTGCTGGTTTTGGATAAGTAATACAAGTTGGTGCAGCTCCCCCATCAGTTGAAGAAGACATTTGCCTAATAGTTTCAGTCATTGGTAATTCGTCTTCCTCACTTGCGTCTTCTAAGTCAGGTATGTCTTCTTCCTCGTCTGACAAGTGATGTGAAGAGTTATCTGACTCCTCCGACTCTACCTTCCCTACTTGGTGAGGTGGGGGTTGATTTGTAGAAAGTGCAACTTCTTTTAGCAAAGCCAAACGTTTTAAAAGTTCTTGAGTCTTTCTACTGACCGCTAAAATTCATGGACCTAAACAACAAAAGCAAAGGCATCAATATATAAAGTAAAGTTTAAAATACAAATGATAATGAGCTTCCCTTCATACAAACGTTACAATTGGTTTTAAGAAAGTCATATGCTAAAATTGCAATAAAATACAAGGTATATTATATGAAAATTTTACAAGTAAGCAGAATATTAACAAGTTAAATGACACTAAAATATAGGGATTTTGCAATCCCCGGCAACGGCGCCATTTGATTGACCAATTAATTTGGTCACCAACAAACCCTGTAGAAGATTGTAGTAAATTGATTAGTAGGGTATCGTTATTGGCCGGGGATTGCGGGTACTCCTATACTAAAAAGTCATAAAAAAAATGAATTTGATTGGTTGGTTTAATTAGCAGTTTTAAACAAACATAAATCTTCATCTATAAACATATTGCACAAAATTAGGGGGGTTTTTATGATCTGATATATTTTTTTTTTCGAATTATACTAAAGAAATTTAAGATTAATTATTTACAATTGATTATTTTCTCTCACAATTCAGAAAATCAAATTTATTAAATGACTAATCAAATTGGTTCAATGTAGACAATGAATTCATGCCTCAATCACATATCAGAATTGAATCAAAGTGCAAGCCTAAAGAGATCATGCATTTTATAAATTCCTTCTTAAATAATCCCTAAGCTTAGGAAAAGTCCATCAGCTGGTTATTTTGTTTAAGCAATCAAGTTAATACTCAGCGCATCCTTACAATTACTTAAACAAATCATTAAAATCAAAAGGAATTATGACTCAATAACTTGTTGCTTAATCCTATGAAAAAGTCCATGAATAAAGAACATGCAATTCCCATAACATTAGCTATTGTTCATAGGTTTTACCACTTTAAATCGTACTCTGGATCAATTAGGTGATCGAAAGTGCGATTATAGCTTCAATGATTTGAAAAATCAAAGTTGTAGCTTTTTCCACTTTAAATCGTACTCCATATCAATTAGGTGATCGAAAGTGAAATTATGGATAAAGAACTGAAAATTCGACATGGATAAAGAACATACAATTTCCATAACATTGGCTATTGTTCATAGCTTTTGCCACTTTAAATCGTACTCCGGATCAATTAGGTGATCGAAAGTACGATTATTGGCTTCAATGATTTGCAAAATCAAAGTTTTCAATATAACAGAACTGAAAATTCAACATATGTAATAGAGATCATGAATTCATATATTTACATATCATGAACAATTCGAAATCATAAAACAATAAATATGAAAATTAACCAACTCATTGAATTAACAATAAACTCCAACATAAGAATCAAACTCAATATTTTTTATTACAAAAACAACCAAGTCTGAAACAATTAAAAAGAATAGCCGTAAGGGTTACACTTCTTTAACACACTCAAGGAAGCTTGAGATGTTAATGGTGATGATCTTCATGGCTATGGCTGATCGATGAAGGAGAACACAATCTGGAGAAGTTCCTATGTGCTCACAATTGGAGATGGAAAGGTGGAGTGTTTCAGCCTCTTGCTTCTTAAGTTAGAGTAGAGAGCTCTCCGAAAATATGATGAGAAAAAGATCCCCCCAAAGAGTTTTCGGCTTTGTATATATAGAAGAGAAACTAGGGTTGCGGCTGTGCACATATGGAAGGACAATTGAAGTGGCCGACTAGGCTTGTTTAGAACGTAAATTAGGGTTGTGGCTAGGCTTAATTTGGAGAGAATTTTAGGTGGCCGGCTGGGCTTTAATTAGAAGGAAAATAATAGGTGGCCAGCTTGTGCAAAATTATGAGAGAAATTAGGGTTTTAGGCTGTGCATAATTGGAAATAAAAAATAGGGTTTCGGTTGGGCTTATTTAGAAGGTAAATTAATGACATGGGTATGTCCAACCTAACATGGGCTTGCCCAACAAAAATCACATAATACTTTTGTCAACTAAGCAAGGTGCAAGGTTCAAGCCCAAAGTGGAAGAAAATTCGGATGCAATAGCCTACTAGATTTAGGTTTATCATAATAGGCTCAAACAATATCCTTTTTGAGACTTTCTTGGGTCTAAATTAAAGTTCAAGACGTCATCTTTCCAACCCAATAAGTTTCAGCCCATTTGGAGATGCGTGCAAGAATATATGACCATTTTAAGTCTGGTCGTTGGGTCCTCCCGAAATTCCAAGGTGGAAATTCCTTACAAAGAAATCAGAAAATAATAAATAAGGAAAGTTTCCATAATTAGAAAAGGAAAGATATCAAAAAGTTAAGTTTCTAAATTAGGAAAGTTGCTTAGAAATGATAAGACTATTTTCTTGATCCACTTAGATTTCCTAAAGTAACTAAGAAAACTCATTTTTGCATATTCTTTTGCTATTCCCACGTTCACAAGCTCTCTAAACACTAAGAATAAAAACTAAGCTCAAAATAATAAAATTAAGAGAATTACAAAGCCAAATAGGGTAGGAAATGTAGTAAAAACATCACATAAAGTGTTCCTATCAGTAAAATTCATTTATTTTTATAGAATTTACAACAAATTAACTTAATTCTATAGTAAATTTATATATAAATGATTTATGGACCCTTTAAACGTGATAATGTATAAAATTATATTACTAAAGTTTTATGAAATTCACCTATTCTAAATATATTCATGGTGATTTTTCACCATTTGAAAAACGATAATAATTGTTGTACAATAAAAATGATCAACATAGGATGAATAAATTAAAATACACCACATGATAGAAAAAAATGAGATTTTTTTTATTTTTGAACTTTTCATAATTACAAGTTAATTTTCGATGATTTTTTCAAAATGTATTGTTTGCCGATCATCACTCTTTGGAAAAGAAAAAAAAAATGTGGAATAGACATGGGTAGTCGTTGGGTATAAGAATCTTTGGTTTAATTACTTTGAGTGCATATGCAATGTGATGTTTCAAAATTAGAAATTTTTTTACATAGTCCATGAGAGATATATAACACAAGGATTCATCTCACACTTGAATAAAAATAAAATATCATTTTTTCTCTCTCTTCTCATACTATTTAATAGGGGTGAGTATGGGTCAGTTTAGGTCGGATTGTCTTTAAAAATTAACCCAACCCAATTATACCAGGTTGAAAAAATCACAACCCAACCCAACCTATTCCAAGAAACCGTCTAACCTTAACCCAACCCAACCCATTTAAATCAATTTGGGTCACCGGTTTAGTATTTTTTTTTACTTAAAAAATTAATGCAAACATATTACGTACGAAAAAATAATTTACTACAATCATTCATGATTTATTAGATCCAAAATCAAATCCATTCAAAAATTTATTAAATCTTATGAACCATCATTTAAAATTAAGTATTTTAAATCACTTCACACAAAGTTCAAACAACTTTAGTTTAATACAAATCATACAAAAGTAAATAAAAATTAGATTTTAAAAGTGTTTGATCAATCCAATTCTTCAAGATTTCAACACTACTTGATCTTAGAATCTCTATAACCAAGTTTCAATGTCAAGAGCTAAGAAGATCAAGGAAGCAATGCAAGGATTGATGCAATCCACTTGGGCTGAGTTTGCAAATTTATCGAGAAAGACTCCAACATTTAAGATGGGCTTGAAAGAAGATGAACCATCTTTAATCCATTGGATACAAGCTACAGAGGGGGGCGGCATAGCCTAGTGGTTTTGTGGACTTTTTATTTCATTAAATATAGGCATGTGGGCCTATTTTATATTTTTGTGGTTGTAGGCGTTTGGACCTATTTAATTCATTAAGTGGACTAATTTTTTTAGCTATAGGCATGTAGTTTAGGATGTTTTGGGCTTGAAGATGTTCAACCCATGTCTTTTAATTGATGTAGGCCTTATTCAGCCCTAGGGTTTTATACAGGGGTACAAAAACACTTGTAGCCGTATTTTGAGGGTAAGTTAAACATGAATAAAGTTTTCTTCATAGAGAATTTTTCAGTTTTCTCTACTTGTTCTTGATTGAACTAAGAACTTATCAAAGGCAAATCCTTTGTGTCGTTCTCACCGAATCTAGGTTTTTGAAACATGATTTCAACGGGTCTAGATTATCTTGACTTGATTCTTGACTTTCTTGGGTAAGTTTAAATTTGATTGTGGGTTTAAGGGATTTCCATTCCATAGGTTCACATCAGTTGGTATCAGAGCTCAGACTCTAAATCAGGTTTAATTTATCCTTTTTAATTCTTGCATTTGAGTTTTGTCTTAGGCGTGTTCTAGGGTTTTCTATTCTGATATGCGATTCCTTCTTCATTCTTGTGAATTTCGTGTGTTTGAATTCAGTCTTTGATTTTCACAATTGATTACTCGTGTACTTGATTCAAAAATTCAGATAATCCTTTAATAGATTACATGAATCTTTACTTTAATTTCCAGATCTGTAATCTTTGCTTTGATTCCTTCTATTTCTGTTTCTGGTTGTTGAAATCAGATTAATCTTTTTCAAAAATTGCAATTATTGTTGCTGTTTGTGACCGAATCTGTATTTAAAAAAAACAAAACAAAAAGAAGGCAGTGTATTCAAGGGTTGTTGCAAAGTTATAAAAAGAAAGAAAGAAAGAAAGAAATTCCTTGAGATTTGGTATACTTTGCAATCCGAAAATTGAAGTGATTTGGTGTTGATTGATCTTTATCTTCAAAGGGGTTGAATATATCATCTTTAGTATCTTGTTTCCGAATTGCTCTTTTCCTGGCACAAATTCCTTGAGATTTGTGTCATTTTTTTTCCTTTCTTGTTTCTTGAATCTATTTCCGGTTGGAATAATACGAGGCTCACAAGAGTTGTGAAACACGTCAAATAATAATGATTCGATTCCCGGATCTCCCAAATACAGATTCAAACAAAAGGATTATTGACCCGTTGTTTAAGGAAACAAGAACCAATAATATTAAGGAAGATAAGGATTATTGACCCGTTGCTTATAAAGGAAACAAGAACCAATAATATCAATTGAGTTTGAAATGTTACAAGCTGGTACACTTGTTCCTTTGCTGAGAGTTCAATGAAGAACCAAGGAGAAAAACTTCTCACCAAATTATTTGTCAACCAAAAATTGAAACTCATATGGTGTGAACCTCCCTTTAAATAGGGCTAGGGTTGTGTTCTAAAAAAAAGGAAAAACTCTTGCTGGAAATAAACTACAGAACATCAAAAAGGAAACTGAATAAAATTAAAACTAATGCTATCGAAAAAAAAGGAAAGTTGTCCAATTCTTGTGCTCCACTCCAAGCTGACAGAATTCTGGTAGGAATAGGGAACTACAAAATAGGAAATAAACCTAAATAGAATTTTGGTAACCTAAAATTCAAATAAGGAAAGTACCTAACTTGGCATGCAAGCCTTATAATGTAACAATTAAATTTAGAAGGAAACAATTAAGAAAAGATGCAAGCCCACGTAGATTCGGATGCAACAGCCTGCTGGATTTCGACCCATCATAACAGGCCTAAACAGTATCATTTTTGAAACTTTCTTAGGTCTAAATTGAAGTTCAAGACGTCATCTTTCCATCCTAACAAGTTTCAACCCATTTGGAGTTGCGAGTAAGAAGATATGATCATTTTAATTCTGGTTGTTGGGTCCTTCCGAAATTCCAAAGTGGAAGTTCCCTTGGATCATGGAAACCCATCCTTGGGGATTATGTATAGCATTATCCTTGGGCTCCCAAAGATGGTTCTTAGCCCAAATATGTTGAATAAGCCAATTGAGAGTTTTCTTGAACCATTTAGTTCGGGCCCTTATAACTGGACCAATTGTAACTTGAATAAACTGTTTAGCTCGGGCCCTTGTAACTTGACCAATTGGAACTTAAATAGGATCTGCCTCCCATTTGTTAGTCATGTCCTCATCACTTAAGACAGTAATCCTTGAGGCAGGGAAGTACTTAGTCAGAAACGCAGTCATCAGCTTCTCCCATGTGTTGATATAACCTGAGGGTAGGTCGAACAACCAAGTCTTTGCCCTATCTTCAAGTAAAAAAGGGAATGACTTCAGCTTCAGAATGTTGAGATCCGCATTTTGTGGGCACATGCTTGAACACACAAACTGAAACTCTTTGAGATGTTTGTGAGGATCTTCGTTAGTGAGCCTATGGAATTTGGGCAAATGGTGCAAGAACCCACTCTTCAGCTCGAACTTAGCTAACTTGCCAACTGCTAGTTTTGGATAAGTAATATAAGTTGGTGCAACTCCCCCATTAGTTGAAGAAGACATTTGCCTAATAGTTTCAGCCATTTGTAATTCGTCTTCCTCACTTGCATTTTCTAAGTCAGGTATGTCTTCTTCCTCATCTGACAAGTGATGTGAAGAGTTATCTTACTCCTCCGACTCTACCCTCCCTACTTGGTGAGGTGGGGGTTGATCTGTAGAAAATGTAGCTTCTTTTAGCAAAGCCAAGCGTTTTGAAAGTTCTTGAGTCTTCCTACTGACCGCTGACATTCATGGACCTAAACAAAAAATGTAAAGGCATCAATATATAAAGTAAAGTTTGAAATACAAATAATAATGAGCTTCCCTTCATACAAACGTTACAATTGGTTTTAAGGAAGTCATATGCTAAAATTGTAATAAAGTAAAACACAAGATATATTACATGCAAATTTTACAAGTAAGCAGAATATTAACAAGCTAAATGGCACTAAAATATAGGGATTTTGCAATCCCCGGCAACGGCACCATTTGATAGACCAATTAATTTGTCACCAAAAAACCCTGCAGAAGATTGTAGTAAAGTGATTAGTAGGGTATCGTTATTGGCCGGGGATTGCGGGTACTCCTATACTAAAGAGTCATAAAAAAATGAATTTGATTGGTTGGTTTAATTATCAGTTTATAAACAAATATAAATCTTCATCTATTAACATATTGCACAAAATTATGGGGGTTTTCATGATCTAATTTTTTTTTTCGAATTATACTAAGGAAATTTAAGAATAATTATTTACAATTGATCATTTTCTCTCATAACTCAGAAAATCAAATTTACAAATTGATTCAATGTAGACAGTGAATTCATGCCTCAATCACGTATCAGAATAGAGTCAAAATGCAAGCCTAAAGAGATCATGCATTTTATAAATTTCTTCTTAGATAATCCCTAAGCTTAGGAAAAGTCTATCAGCTAGTTATTTTGTTTAAGCAATCAAGTTAATACTCAGCGCATCCTTCCAATTACTTAAACAAATCATTAAGATCAAAAGGAATTATAACTCAATAACTTGTTCCTTATTCCTATCAAAAAGTCCATGGATAAATAACATGCAATTCCCAGAACATTGGCTATTGTTCATAGCTTTTACCATTTTAAATCGTACTCCGGATAAATTAGTTGATCGAAAGTGCGATTATGGCTTCAATGATTTGCAAAATCAAAGTTGTAGCTTTTTCCACTTTAAATCATACTCCAGATCAATTAGGTGATCGAAAGTGCGATTATGGATAAAGAACTGAAAATTAAACATTGATAAAGAACACGCAATTTCCAGAACATTGGCTATTGTTCATAGCTTTTGCCACTTTAAATCGTACTCCGGATCAATTAGGTGATCGAAAGTGCGATTATTAGCTTCAATGATTTGCAATATCAAAGTTTTCAATGTAACAGAACTGAAAATTCAACATATGAAATAGAGATCATAAATTCATATATCTACATATCATGAACAATTCGAAAACATAAAACAATAAATCTGAAAATTAACCAACTCATTAAATTAATAATAAACTCCAACATAAGAATCAAACTCAATGTTCTTTAATCCAATAACAACCAAGTCTGAAACAATTAAAAAGAATACCCGTAAGGGTTACACTTCTTTAACACACTCAAGGAAGCTTGAGATGTTAATGGTGATGATCCTCACGGCTATGGCTAATCGATGAAGGAGAACATAATCTGGGGAAGTCCTTATGTGCTCACAATTGGAGATGAAAAGGTGGAGTGTTTCAGCCTCTTGCTTCTTGAGTTGGAGTAGAGAGCTTTCCGAAAAGATGATGAGAAAAAGATCCCCTCAAAAGGGTTTTCAGCTTTGTATATATAGAAGAGAAACTAGGGTTGCGGCTGTGCACATGTTGAAGGACAATTCAAGTGGCCGGCTAGGCTTTTTTTTAGAATGCAAATTAGGGTTGCGGTTAGGCTTAATTTGGAGAGAATTTTGGGTGGCCGGCTGGGCTTTAATTAGAAGAAAAATAATAGGTGGCCGGTTTGTGCAAAATTAGGAGAGAAATTAGAGTTTTGGGCTGTGCACAATTGAAAATAAAAAATAGAGTTTCGGTTGGGCTTATTTAGAAGGTAAATTAATGACATGGGTATGTCCAACCTAACATGGCCCTACCCAACAAAAATCACATAATACTTTTGTCAACTAAGCAAGGTGCAAGGTCCAAGCCTGAAGTTGACGAAAATTCGGATGCAACAGCCTACTAGGTTTAGGCCTATCATAACAGGCTCAAACAATATCCTTTTTGAGACTTTCTTAGGTCTAAATTGAAGTTCAAGACGTTATCTTTCCAACCCAACAAGTTTCAACCTATTTGGAGATATGTGCAAGAAAATATGACCATTTTAAGTCTAGTCATTGGGTCCTCCCGAAATTCCAAGGTGGAAATTACCTACAAAGAAATCAGAAAATAATAAATAAGGAAAGTTTCCATAAAAAGAAAGATACCAAAAAGGCAAGTTTTCAAATTTGGAAAGTTTCTTAGAATGATAAGACTATTTTCTTGATCCACTTAGATTTCCTAAAGTAACTAGGAAAACTCATTTTTGCACCTTTTTTTGTCATTCCCATATTCACAACCTCTCTAAACACTAAGAATAGAAACTAAGCTCAAAATAATAAAATTAAGAGAATTACAAAGCCAAATAGGGTAGGAAAGGTATTAAAAACATCACACAAAGTGTTCCTTTCACTATAT
>CM043698.1:89695000-89697500 GCA_023935145.1 Bretschneidera sinensis
TTCTTATTTTTTAGTTTTCTTTTTTCTATTTGGTTACGAATTCTCATGTATTTAAATAGCCATTGGCTTTTGGAATAACAATTCAGATTTGATTCATACTTTTGGAGAGAAATTTCTCTTTGGTTCTTTTAGAACTTCTGAACTTATCGGAGTTTCCGTGGCGTTCATCTTCGACTTATCAATCAATCCTTCCATAATTGATTGTGGTGTCTTCATTATACCAAGGTTCTTGCTTCAATATAAGCAACAGGTTGCGGTCTCACATAAATCTGCTTCTAGACGATCTTGGAGGTCTTCTTGATCCATAAATTTCTTAGTTCTTGGTGTGGATCATATCAGTTGATATCAGAGCCTTCTAGTTGCAGGTTTGCTTATCTTTTGTTTTGTTTCATAAAAATAAAAAATAAAAAATAAAAAAAACGAAATTAGAAAAAAAAAAGGAAGAACAAATTTCCAGTTTAAAAAAAAGGTGAAAAAAAAGAAAGAAAGAAAGTGTGTAATATTTAGATTCAATCCTTTCAATTCTTATTTTTGAATTTCTTTGTGAGTTATTGGTGAATTGTTGCTAGAAACTTTGATACTTGTTCGGTTAGTTTGAAAAGAACCTATAGAGGATTATTACGAGTGGAAAAAGGAAAGAGTGGTGAGCACATAAGAGGGGAAAAGCCAATCTGATTTTTTGTGTGAAAACACGAGTGAAATTGAGTGACTCATTCTTTGAGTGAAACAAGTAAGGGAGTGTGTGATGAGAATCAACAAGCACTATTAAAGGATCCATTGCATATTCCAGTTGGGCCAATTACTAGATCAAGATCCAAGAAAGTCAAAGAAGCACTTAATGGGCTGATTCAAGAGATTTGGGCTGAATCTAAATGGGGCATTCCAAGCTTGGCCCAACAGGAGATGAAAGTATAATAAGTTTAATCCAAGCTATTGATAGTGACATGGGTATGTCCAACATAACAAGGGCCTGCCCAATAATAATCACCTAGTCTCTTGTCAACTAATTAAGGTGCAAGGTCCAAGCCCAAAGTGGAAGAAGATTCGGATGCAACAGCCTACTGGATTTAGGCTCATCATAACAGGCCCAAACGACATCCTTCTTAAGACTTTCTTAATTCCAAATTGAAGATCAAATCGTCATCTTTCCAACCAAACAAGTTTCAGCCCATTTGGAGATGTGTACAAGAAGATATGACCGTTTGAATTCTGGTCATTGGGTGCTCCTGAAAATCCGAAATTGTGTTCCTCTTTTTACTTTTGGCCAATTCCTTGATTCCTTGCATGTTTTAGGGATTGTTTCCTTTCATGTTTTATGGATTGTCTCCTTACATGTTTTATGCTGTTTTCTTGCTTGTCCTAAGCTTAGAGGGTTGTTCTAAGCTCTATAAATACTTGTGTGTTGTAAGTTGAAAGCATAATAGAATTCAGAAAATACTTGAGGTTTGCTTCCTCTATTTGTTCTTCAAAGAACTTTTGAACTTATCAAGGGTTCTTCCTTGTGGCGTTCAGCTCCGACTTATCAATCAATCATTCCACAATTGATTGTGGCGTCTTCATTATACCAAGGTTCTTGCTTCTATACAAGCAACGGGTCGCGGTGTCATATAAAATCTGTTTTCTAGATGATTTCTGAGTAAGTATTCCAATATTGTTTGTCGGGTCTCAAAGCATGTCGATGAGGTTCGCATCATTTGGTATCAGAGCCCACTTCTAAAAAAAACAGATTTACTATCATTTTATCTTCCATTTCTTGTTATCATCTTATCTTGTTTCGTTTCTGTTCATTTTTTTTACTTGTTCTTATTTTTTTTATTTGTGCAACCAGTGAGAAAAAGAAAATGTGAAAAAAAAACATGAAAAAAAAACTTGAAAAAAAAAACGTGAAAAAAGTGTGAAAAAAAACGTGGAAAAGAAAAAAAAAAGAAAAAAAAAAGAGCAATATAATTTTTCCTTTGATTTGTTGTTTTTATAATATTTTCTTACCATTGGTATTAGTTTAAATACTACAAGTTGAATTTCTTGATCCAGTTTATTAGTTTAATAAAGAACTGAAAAGGGGAAGCTACGAGTGGAAAAAGGCAAGAGAGTGTAAGAATAATATAAAAAAAAAACCAATTTAAGAGTGAAACAAGAGTGTGAGTGACATAATTTGAGTGTAAACACGTGAGGCAGTGTGGTGAGGAATTATTTCTAACATTTCTTTATAATTTCAAAGAAAGAATGGAGGAGTTGTCCTTCATGTTACAGGCTATGCAACAACAATTTGAACGCATGAACGTGATGTTCAATGAGATTCGGTATCGGATGGATAGGCAAGATGCTGTTATTGCTACTTGGCGCGAGGGGCGTCCCCAAAGAGTCCCAAATGCTAGAAGGCAAGAACGGCCTGCGCCCGTGGATGATGCTGATGGTGAACATGAGGATGAGTTCAAAGATGAAGAGGATCACGCTTCTTTGAACAGTGAGGGCAGGTTCGTGCCAAGACGAGAAAGACATG